>CM065389.1:23417500-23465000 GCA_033060915.1 Euryodendron excelsum | reverse complement strand
CAAAAACGTGTATTTCTCAATTATGTGCAGAGTCTAACCCTAGCAGCTCTTAGAGTGCGTATATATATAGGCTACAACAGGGACCATAGGATTAGTATAACTAGGGCTTCCTACTCAAATAAGGGCTCCTAATCCAACCAGGATTAATCCTTATTTACGTAAATTATAATTTATACCACTAACAAATTATAATTGCACTCCCTGTTATACTAGAAATTATATTTCAAGCTCCATATTATTAAGTGCCTATTTATCTCCCCACGTTAATATTACAGATACCCGTCTATTAAATTAAATTACTGACAATTAAATTTAATAGAATTATTTAATTTCTTGAGACCTTCCACTTAATTTATTTGATATGTCAGATTCATAAACCACCTGCAGAATTTGACATAATCAAAACAATAAATACTATATGCACGTGTCTATTTATTATATTAAGATTAAGAGTATAAGCACTCATAATAATCATGAGGTATTAATTGTTTTATATAGTTAGTATAAAAACAATTACCTCAACATGGTCCTGTTCAATACATACAAAGTGTACTAGTGCAAGGAGTTGGAACTATACCGTTCCCCATAGTCAAGACAAACCAATTAAAACCTTGTACTACAGTCCTACTGATGGTGTGTCCATTTCCATCTAAGACTGTGAACGATAAACTTATATTTCATAAGAACCGATGATCTGATCTTCCGTGTGTAAGTCGTACTCTACATACCAAATCATCTATTATATAGAATAAGAGACACACATGCATAATCATTAAATAAATAACACAATGCAAACATTTCTCACACAGATTCTCATTAAAATGGAATAACTAATTTATTAATAAATACTAAAGCCATTACACAAAGCATGTCTTTTAGTATAAATTCCTAACAGCTCGGGGGCTAGGGTTTAGAGTGTATAGGCTAGGGAGGCTTGAACCTTGGAGAGAGTTAGGTTTTGGGACGATTTCAAGGGCTATCTTGAGAGAGGCAGCATTTCTTTATGATTTTTTGGACCTTGAATATGCAGGGGGTAGTCTGTATTTATAGGCAAAAGTTGAGGAGGTGGCACCACTAATAGTGGCACCTAGCCATTTTTTGGCTAAGCGCCATTACTAGTGGCGCCAGGCCAATTTTTGGCCAAGCGCCAGGACAATTTTTTGCTTGTTGCCACTAGAAGCGGCACCACCCTGGTATGGCAATGATTTTGAAGATTTAATTCAATTTGTGCCACAAGGAAAAGATTTGGGCGCCACTCCTAATGGCTCCCGGCCATTTTTTGGCCTGGCTCCACTATGAGTGGCTCTAGTTTGGTTTGAGAAGCTGCCAAGCTACAGGGCCCAACTAGAGAAGAGATAAGGGCACCTGGAAATGCCCTAGAGATTTCGGTTTGATACCTAGAGCCGAAATGGTTGAAAAAGATGATTAGTCCATTAGGGGCAAAATAGTCATTCAAATCAAGAAATACCAGAATGGTCTAGGAATGGACCAGGATAGCATTAAAGGGTTAAAAACACTATTAAGAGTGTTCTAGAGGATTATCAATTGGATACCCAGAGCCGGAGTGGTTGAAAAGGACAATCGGCTTATCAGGGGCAAAATGGTTATTTGAATCGAGAAACACGGAATTGGTCCGGAGTTGACTGGGATGGGATTCGAATATCAAAAATACTTTTAAAAATGTCCCAGAGGATTATCATTTTGATACCCAAGGCCGGCGTAGTTGAAAAGGATGACCGGCCCACCAGGGGCAAAATGGTCATTTGACTAAAAAAAATCAAAACAGGTCTGGAATTGATTGGAAATGGATTTGGAGGTTAGGGGCACCCGTGGGAGTGCCCCAGGGGATTACTGATTTGATACCCAAAGCCAGTGTGGTTGACGAGGGCGATTAGAGTGTCTAGGGGTAAAATGGTTATTTTGACCGAGAGTTATCAAAGCGGGTCCGAAGTTGATTTGAATAGCATTTCGAGTGTGCTAGATTGTCTGGGATAATCTTGGAAGGGATGGACTTATCGCTCTGAGGACTTAGGTTCCTTTTCAAAGAGCATGCCGAATTGAATTGGACAGGAGTGATGCCTCAGGGGTATTTTGGTCATTTAGCTTTAACTGGGCCTGAGGAATGACCAGTTGACGGGACTGAAGTTTGAAAGGATGATTTGGGTTCGAATGTGTGTTTGGTCAGGCCGAAGATTGCCAAGCGGGCAAAAATGGAGTGCTTATGATAACATCATGGTAAATATTAGCCAGGTGGATGAATTAATCACTGTCAACGCCGATCGACCTACTGGTGCATCAGTTCAAAATTTGAATCTAAGTCATGTTGTCTTTATACCTTGATTTTGATGATAACTAAACCTTGTGTTAAGTTTACTAATGCATTTAATTAGTGTGCAGATTAATAAGGATTATAATTTAGACTTAAAGTTTCAATTAAAGTCTAATTCATATCGAAATGGATGCACAACTCTTATGAGCTCAAAGAATGCACCAAAAGTCAAGCCATGCACCAAAACAGAGCAATTGCACCCACTCAATCTTCAAACAAAAGATTTGAATTTGAAGAGATTGAAGGTGCTTAAAGGAAGACTTTATTAAGTGTGAAAAGACTAAATGAAGATGATTTGGATTCGAAGAGATTAAAGGTGTTCAAGAAAAGGATTTTTTATGTCTGCAAAATCCATATAAAGAATTCATAAGAGGACTACATTAGAGCTATGAAGATTCAAGAAAGCTGATATGCATTGAGAGCACTTAAAAATAGATTTCATCTAGCCTCTAATAAAGTGATCCTGAAGAAGAAGATATCGGCATCATGTATATGAAGCTCTACATGGATGAAAAGAACTTTGGCAGCAAATGGAAAGAGCTCGAAAATGAAGAAGAGAAGCTCTCCTTTAATGACAAGGAAATTGGCAGCTGGGCAACAAAGAAAATATGATCATCAAAAGAAAAATTCAATCTAAATTGAATGGAAGACAACTTTGAAGGATTGAAGACTTGGAACTATTATTATGCCCCAAAGGGAAGACTCCTTGAAGATCTCAAGTGGTTTTGAAAACATCATACCCTAAAGAGAAGATCCATTGAAGAACATCCCCAGATTATTTGAAACTAAACTAATAAAGAAAAGTATGAAGGACAGTTTCTGGGCGATGTGTCGACACATGAAGACAGTGGACACACTCTAGGAAACGAAGACTTGATGTGTCGACACATGGGGTTGATATGTTGACACATGAAGACAGTAGACAAAATTTAGAGGATACAAACTTGATGTGTCAACACATGAAAGGCAAGTGTCGACGCTTGGGGACTGACGACTATATTTTTAAATGTTATATTGAAGTGGGCGCGCATTTAATGAAACTCTAACAACCTCCAACAAGTGAAATCAATTCAGAGCTTTATATATAAGCCTCCAAATGCATTTATGGACAAGAGATACAACCTTCACTGATTGATTGAGCTGAAAAATCTAAAAACTCTCTTTGTTCTCAAGTTGGTAGTGGTGAGCTATTTAATTCCCATTTTGTATTTCGTTTATATATTCTTCATATACTTGTAAGTGAGAGTTGGAGTGTATTCTTGCAAAAAAAAAAACACTTGTAAGTTGAAGTGGATCTTTGACAAAATCACTTGGTAGCTGGAAGAACTTGGGAAGTAGTTATTGTGTAAAAGTGAGTTGAGCACTTTGGAAATTAGCATCTACTTTGTAATTGGAGATTGCATAGTGGAAAGAGACTTCAAGAGGATCTTAGGGTGCGAACGTAGACCATGAATTGTGGTTGAACCTCGGTAATTCTTGGTGTGTTTTCTTGTGCTTTGTTTTTCATTCCATTGTTGTTTACATTGCATTGCATATATCTTAAGCTACTGTTTCTTTGATTATATTATTTTTAACTGATCTTAATTGCTTTAAATTCACCCCCTCTTGGGTTTCCTTTTGGGCCAACAATTGGTATTAGAGCTAGTGTTCATGTTGTAGGCTTAACATCCAAGGAATAGATCCATGACAACAACTTTTGGAAGCTCTCTTGGTGATGGTCAATCCACAAATAGACCACCTATGTTTAATGGCACCAATTACAATTATTGGAAGAATAGAATGAAAATATACATACAATCTATTGACTATGAGTTATGGAGAATTATTTTAAATAGTCCCAAAATTCCTACAATGAAAGTGGAAAGGGTTGATGTTGCTAAGCCCGAATCTGAATGGGATGAAGATGACTTGAAACTTTTGCAATCAAATACTAAAGTCATGAACATTTTATATTGTGCTCTTGATCCTAATGAATTCAATCGTATTTTTACTTGTGAATCCGCTAAAGAAATATGGGATAGACTAGAGGTAACTCATAAAGGTACTAATTAGGTTAAAGAATCTAAAATCAACATCTTAGTCCACAACTATGAATTGTTTAAAATGAAACCAGATGAGTCTATTACCGAAATGTTTACAAGGTTCACCGATATTATTAATGGTTTGAAATATCTTAGAAATGTGTATCCTAATAATGAGCAGGTAAGAAAAATCTTGAGGTCATTGCCAAAGACTTGGGAAGCTGAGGTCACGATAATTCAAGATGTAAAGGACCTCAACACATTGCCTCTTAAAGAACTCTTGGGCTCCTTTATGACATACGAATTAACACAAAAGCAACATGCATAAGATGATGAAGAAAAGAAAAGGAGGACGGTAGCATTTAAGTCCACCAGCCAAGAAGAGGAACCGACCAGTGATGAGAATGATGACGAAGACATTGCTCTTATCACATGAAATTTAGAACGTTTATGATGAGGAAATGGAAAGGAGGAAAGAAGCATGGGGCTAAAGGAAATTCTAGCAAAGAATCAAACATTATATACTATGAATGTAAGAAGCTTGGCCATATAAAGGCTGAATGCCCCTTGCTAAAAAAGAAAGCAAGGAAAAACCAAGGAAAAAGGGCAATGTCAGCTATGACATGGAGTAACGATGAAGATTTAGCTCCAAAGAAGAAGCAGAACCTCAAGAAGTGGCTAATCTCTGTCTCATGGCCCATGAAGAAAACAATGAGGTATCAAACTCAGACTCATCTCAATTTACTTTCAATGAATTGCAAGATGCATTCGATGATTTACTTTTCGAATTAAAAAAGATGAGAATTAAAAATGGACTCATCAAAAAGATGGTTTCTACTTTTACCAAGGAAAATGAGAACTTACAAAAAGAAAATGAAGTATTGAAAAATGAAGTTTGTGTTTTGAAAGAAAAGATTAAGAAAAATTCTTTTCAAAAAGATTCTTCAAAGGAAAACCAAAGTTTAAATGATAAAGTTAAACATTTGAAAACAACACTTTTTAGATATGTAAATGGAAAAGAAAAATTGAATGCAATCTTAGGCAAACAAAAGTGCTCACTAGAGAAAACTGGACTTGGTTTTGATCCTTTTAAAAGAAGAATGTTTTCAAAAGGCAGATTTGTTTCTCCCACTAGAAAATCACAGATTTCATGTTTTTATTGTCATAAACTAAGACACATTGCTAGTAGATGTTATGCTTTGCAAAAATTTATTATCCCTAATATTGCATGGGTCCCTAGAAGGTCACTAAGGACTAACCCCCAAGAACCCAAGATGGTTTGGGTACCTAAAGTCAAATGAACTCTTTTGTAAATATGCCTTCAAGCTAAATCCAAGAAAGACCATTAGTATTTGGATAGTGGATGCTCAAGACATATGACAGGAGATGAAGCACAATTCACATCTCTCTCACCAAACGATGGAGGACTAGTCACATTTGGGGATAATAGAAAAGGGAAGATCATCGGTATAGGTAATGTTGGTAAGAACACTTTCACTTTTATTGAAAATGTCTTGCTTGTCAAAGGACTTGATCGCTCCTAAATAGTGCAATTTATATCCGCCAGTGTGCGGTTGCGATGCAGTAATAATATCTTGGTAAGTCCGAGGTCAATCCATAGGGAAATTAAAGAATAAGCTCCATGGGTAGGGTCTATAATCAAGACAAAATAATAACGAGCTCAGAATCAATTAAAATTGCAGGAAAGCTTCCAAAAAGAAAAAAAAATCAATTGTTGGAGATGATTGATCTAAATTATCAGACAATAAAATTGAACTAATTTTAGGGATGTATTCAAATATTATAAAAAGGTCTTGGCAGGGTTTGATCCAGTAATAAGCCTACAAGTAGGTTCCCAAGATAGATTTGATTAAAGAAACTCAAGATTTGATTACCCTTTTAGAGTCGATATTCAGTTGTTTACTAGTGTTCATACTAGGGTCCCATTCATACATGTTCTAGTTTATAAACCTATCTACAAGGCATGTTTGAAACTTAATCAAGAACAGTAGATTTCCAAAGCATTCTTAATAGGAACATATATACAATTATAATCAATATCTTTATCAGAAATTCTAGGTATACGTATTCCTGCTTACAAATTAGTCTATACATATATGCTAGATATGATCAAGAATATTGTTTTTGAAGATATCCATTGGTAAGAAAATGAATCTTGGTCCAAGATCTTGAAACCTTGGAAAATAAATAACTATCTTGAATCTCTACCTGTAACCGAGTTATTTTCTTAACTTATACCAAGAACGGATTTAGCTACTAAAATGCATTATAAAGATTGCAAGAATGAAAATAATAATTAAAGAAATAAAATGCTGCATTAAAGAAATATAATATGGAATTCACAATAAGAACAAGAAAGAAAAAACTAAATATTAAAAATGCTTCCTTGAAAGATGAAAAGATTCGTAGCCTCCAAAGCTTGGATGATTCCTCCTTCCAAAACCCTAGAATTCTTCTCCTCCTTCAAAACATAAAAACTTCTAAATCTATTCTACTATCTACTAAATCTATCTCTAACTAAAAAGTGAATTAATCTATAAATTCCGTCGTCAGTAGTACGAAAGACTCCCATCGAGTGTTCAGATCGGTTGGGTTACTTTATTAAAGTTGTAGGTCTCGAAAAGTTATATGAAATTAACATATTATGGGCCTGAATAGCCTTTCTGGTTCGCGAGATATGGGCTTTTAAAGTTTCAGCTCTACGTACTTTAGCAGCTTGTACCACAGATTCAGCAGCTTGTACCTTAACAGCAACCTATTGAAACCTATGATTAAATTGCATTCAAAATCATTCCATTTAAGCTCAAAACCTACATAAAGCATAATAAACTCAATGAATATCAAAAGATAGCTAAAAAGACATATAATTATAAACCAACACTAACAAAGTACTAATTAAGGCCTTATAATCGCACTTTTGAAGCACAATCAGGACTCAAACACAATCTTTTGAGCATTAATCAACTTTGTGACAAAGCATGCAAGGTTGTATTTGAATCCTGTAAATGTGATATGATTGACATCAGTAGTAACAAGACTATTCTCACTGGACATAGACAAGGTAACATATACATTTTTTATCTAAATGACTTATCTTCTTGCAAAGTTAAATGCCTTGCTGCTGTGAATAATGAGGAAAGTTGGTTGTGTGTGGCATAAAAGACTTGGTCACATTAGCATGAGCATACTTTCAAAAGTTTTTAAGAATGATTTGGTCAAAGGACTTCCAAAAATAAAATTTGACAAGGATAAAATTTGTAATGCTTGTCAATTGGGAAAGAAAACTCATATCTCTTTTAAATCATTGAACATGTTGACTACTTCTAGACCACTACAACTATTGTATATGGACTTATTTGGACCAACTAGGACTTTAAGTCCTGATAGAAAACAATGTGCACTTGTTATCATTAATGATTATTCTAGATTTACATGGACATTCTTCCTAGTTCACAAGAATGAGACAATTGTTTTATTCACAAAATTCTGTAGAAAGGTTCAAAATGAAAAAGGTTTTTCAATCACTTTTATAAGAACTAATCATGAAGGGAAATTCGATTACAAACCCTTTGAAATGTTTTGCGATGAAAATGGTTTTAATCACAATTTTTCAACTCTTAGAATACTTCAACAAAATAGAGTTGTTGAGAGGAAAAATAGAGTTTTGGCAGAAATGGGTAGAACCATACTTTGTGAAAATGGTTTACCAAAATACTTTTGGGCTAAAGCTATCAATACAGCTTGTTATGTTTTAAATCGAATTCTAATTAGAAAATTTTTGAACAAGACCCCTTATGAGCTTTGGAAAAATAAGAAACCCAATGTCTCATACTTTAGAGCCTTTAGATGCAAGTGTTTTGTATTGAACAACAATAAAGATAACTTCAGCAAGTTTAATGCAAAATCTAACGAGGGTGTATTTCTTGGATATTCAACACATAGCAAAGCCAATAGAATCTTTAATAGGAGGACTTTAGTGGTTGAAGAATCAGTTCATGTTACTTTTAATGAATATAACTCTCTTTCTAGAAATGTTATAAGTGATGATTTAGATGAAGTTGAGCAAAACATGGAAAGATTGGATATTCGATCAAGCTCAAATGAAGAAGCACAAAAGGAGAAAGAAGTGCAAGAAGCCTCTACAAGCCAACAAGAAATCAATGAAGGTCTACCTAAGGAATGGAAGTTTATGCATAACCATCCCACGGAACAAATCCTAGGTAATCCTTCATAAGGAGTAATAACTCGATCCTCTCTTAGAAATATATGTAATCATCTTGCATTTTTATCACAAATAGAGCCTAAGTGCTTTAATGATACTGAAAATGAAGAGTTTTGGATTAATGCTATGCAAGAGGAATTAAATTAATTTGAAAGGAATGAGGTGTGGCATCTTGTTCCTAGGCCTAATGATCATCCAGTCATTGGAACTAAATGGGTGTTTAGAAATAAAATGGATGAATCTGGAGTTGTATTGAGGAGCAAGTCAAGACTTGTTGCTCAAGGATATAGCTAAGACGAAGGGATTGATTTTGATGAAACATATACTCCAGTAGCTTGATTAGAGACCATTAGATTGTTGCTTGCATTATCATAATTTAAAGATTTCAAATTATATCAAATGGATGTTAAAAGTGCTTTTCTAAATAGTTTTATTACTGAAGAAGTATATGTTGAGCAACCCCCCCGGTTTTGAAAATCCAAATTTTCCCAACCATGTTTTCAAATTAACAAAAGGCTTTATATGGTTTGAAGCACACACCAAGGGCTTGGTATGAAAGATTAAGCAAATTTTTTATTGAAAAAGGTTTTTCAAAAGGAAAAATAGAGACCACTCTTTTTATCAAGATAAAAAACAATGGCATGCTCTTGTTACAAACATATGTAGATGATATTATATTTGGTGCAACTAACGAGTTGCTTTGCAAAGAATTTGCTAAGTGTATGTAGGGAGAATTCGAGATGAGTATGATGGGTGAACTTAATTACTTTTTCGAACTTCAAATCAAGCAATCAAAGGAAGGCATCTTTATTAACCAAGCTAAGTACATCCAAGATTTGGTCAAGAAGTTTGGCTTGGAAGATGCAAAGCCCATAAGTACTCCAATGAGTACTACAACAAAATTAGATAACGATGAGAAAGGTAAATCAATAGATACCAAGCTTTATAGAAGCATGATACGCTCTTTATTATATCTAACTGCTAGTAAGCCAGATATAATGTTTAGTGTTTTCTTGTGTGCTCGATTTCAATCAAATCCTAAAGAATCTCATGTTATTGCTGTAAAAAGAATTTTTCGTTATCTCAAACACACACCTAACCTTGGATTATGGTATCCGAAAAGTACTTCTTTTAATTTGATTGCTTACACTGAGGCTGACTATGAGGGTAGTAGAGTTGATCGGAAGAGCACAAGTGGCTCTTGCCAACTCCTAGGCAACATGATTGTGTCTTGGTATAGCAAGAAACAAAATTTGATTGCTCTTTCTACAGCTGAGGCTGAATATGTAGCAGTTGGTAGTTGTTGTACTCAAGTATTATGGATTAAACAACAGTTAGAAAATTATGGTATCTTGTTTGATCATGTTCCTATTAAATGTGATAATACCAGTGCTATAAATTTGACCAAAAATCCTATTCAACACTCTCACACAAAGCACATTGAAATTAGGTATCACTTTATACGAGATCATGTGCAAAAGGGTGATATTGAACTTGATTTTGTAAGTACAAACATACAATTAGCTGACATTTTTACAAAACCATTGAGTGAAGACAGGTTCTGCATGATAAGAAGAGAATTGGGAATGAGTAATCCTATATCTTGATTTGTTGGTGTTTTAAATATGAGCGAATGTGTTGATTGAGTGTATGAATTATATTTCTTACTCTCATAATTCATTGCATGTTCATAATTGAAAAACCATTTCCTGAATTCATTCACATTCAACCTGATCCAGTCTGGTTGCATGTGTCGACACACCATTTTTCATGTGTCAACACATCATGACAGTGGACTCACAAATGATCTGTTGACACACATGTGTCGACACATCAAGTTCATATGTCGATACATGAGTCGGGCCTATATATATATACAGTTTATAACACCCCATTTATAGACACTTTTACAAACTTTTGAACTTTCCCTCCCTCTCTCTATTTCGCTCCCCTGTTCGCACTAACCAACTGTCACCAACCGTTCGTCTCAATCCTTCTTCTAAACAATCTTTTTAACCCTAATCGAATTTTTCTCATCCTCTCATCACCCTCATTGATTCATCCATGGCACTAAAAAATTCTAAACCGAAGAAAATCTCTAAAGCTCTAGTTGTATCTACAGCCTACATACCGAAAGGCCAGAAGAGGAAATCTAAAGGGGATTTGAGCAAAGATAAAGGGAAGAAGAAGAAAAGCAAGAAGGGAGAACCAAAGCATTCTACTACACTGAAACGAAATGAGTTATACTTCAATGAAGACAAAGCACAAGAGAGGTAAAATATAAGTTTTTTTTTTAGAAAAGTTCATAATGGATGATGGGTTGACTACAATTTCTTTGATCATTATAAATTTGAGTTGAGTACCAAATTGGCTAATCTAGGTTAGAAATCCATGACTATATTAAGGGATGATGTTTACCCTGATCTAGTTGCCCATTTTCATACTAATACCGAAAGAGATTATGGAGAAGTATCCATTATAAGTTATATCAAGGGTGTTAGCTTTACTTTAGATAGAACTGTGATTAGACACATACTGGGAATTAGATTTGGTAGAGAGGTTTATAAAGATAATGTTCCTAGAAAAGATCAACTGAAAGTTCTTTATGGGAAGGAAGTAGATGAGTGCATACAACCTATTGCCAATGACTTACCTCTAGAATTGAGGTTGATTCATCACTTCACCTGCACCATCTTCACCCCTAAGACTAGAAAATACGAATATGTCTCTGAAAAGGAATTGTTTTTCCTGTGGGCATATCTGACTGACTCTAGGATTGATTTACCTTTGCTCATTTTGAATCATATGCACAAGGCTACTGTTTTTAGAATCAGTCTGCCCTATGGCATCTTCCTTACAAAAGTCTTCAAGCATTTTAACATTAATTTGATAATGAGAAAAAGAGAACCCCCAAGACCATCAGTGATGAATATAACGAAAAAACTCTCAAGAAAATGGGGTACACTCTGAAAAACAACAAGTGGACCCCTAAGAAATCTGATGGTGGAAGTACTTCAAAAGAAAAGGCTCCCTCTGGGAGTATATCTAAGCAAAGGAGTACCAAGAGAAGCCTGCATCAAGAACTTGAAGGAAATACAGATGCAATGACTGATTTCATGGCTCAATTTTTGGATTCTCTTGACAAATTGAACAAAAAGATAGACATGGCTGCCACAAGAATGTTTTTCATAGAAAGAAAAGTTAGAGAGTTGAAAAAGGAAGTGCAACTATTGAGACATGGGAAATAAAAATTGATAGAGGAAGAAGAAGAAGATGAGGAAGAAGAGGAAGAAGCAGAAGAAGAGTAAAATGACAAAATTGAAGAAAAAAGAGAAGGTGGGGAGGCAGAGGCACAAGAAGCTGAAGAAGGAGAGGATGTTGAAAAAGAGATAGAAGCAAAGGAGCAAGGTCAAAAGGATGACTCATCTGCCATAGAATCTAATGCTCCTTCTTCTCTTTCTGGTCACAAGTATGGACTGAGGGATAGACCTAGCAAAAAGTTCTCCAAGACCCCAAATGACCCCCTTGTCCTAACCCCCTCACCACCAGCCTCTCCCCACTGATCACTCCTCTCCATACCTCTATTCCAATCCATCTTTTGTTTACACTGTCATGTTGCATTTGCATTTTCATGATTGCACATCTATACATTTTTGTTAAAGGATGGCTTGTCATCCTCAAAGACAATTTTTTTTTTTTTTTTGGTAATGTTTTTTGAATGATCACTAACCAATCTTATGTAATGCCTTTTTGTGAATGAAAGCTTGAGGCCTTGTTGATTGAGTGTCTTATTTGCTTTCCTGTTTATACAATCTATCCTGTTATGATTTTTTTTTTTTTTTTGGCCATTGTACCTGTCTTTGTTACAAATTTTTTTTCTCTCTTTTTGATGAATTGACAAAAAGGGGGCGAAGAATGGTACGATTTGCAGCTACATAAGGAGAAGAACTTAAAATATGATGAATGGAAATAATGAATGATTCATATGATTGATCAGTGATAATTGATGATTATTTTTGAATGATGGGTAATTGCTAAAATCTATATAGAGCATGTTCTTAGGGGGAGTAACATGATGAATGAATTATTTTCCTCAATTTCTTTTGGAATTATCTGATAGAACTAAACATTTTTTTGAGATTTGCTAATTAAACAAAAGAAAAGATGTTTTCTTAGAAGCATTAGTTGCAAAACAAAGGGAGAGTTTTCTCTAGTAAGAAATTTGATTCTATTCATTTCATATCGTCTATTTTTTTTGCAAAGGTTTTGTTATCATCAAAAAGGGGGAGATTGTTGTTTGTACACCTTGATTTTGATGATAACTAAACATTGTATTAAGTTTACTAATGCATTTAATTAATGTACAGATTAACAAGGATTATAATTTAGACTTAAAGTTTGAATTAAAGTCTAATTCATATCGAAATGGATGCACAACTCTTATGAGCTCAAGCAATGTACCAAAGTCAAGCTATGCACTAAACAGAGCAATTGCACCCACTCAATCTTCAAATAAAAGATTTGTATTTGAAGATATTAATGGTGCTCAAAGGAAGACTTCATTAAGTGTGAAAAGACTAAATGAAAATAATTTGGATTCGAAGAGATTGAAGGTGTTCAAAAAAAAGATTCTTCGTGTCTGCAAAATCCTTATAAAGAATTTATAAAAGGACTACATCAAAGTTGTAAAAATTCAAGAAAGCTGATATGCATTGAGAGCACTTAAAAATAGACTTTATCCAGCCTCTAATGAAATGATCCTGAAGAAGAAGATATCGGCATCATGTATATGAAGCTCTACATGGATGAAAAGAACTTTGGCAACAAATGGAAAGAGCTCGGAAATGAAGAAAAGAAGCTCTGCTTTAATGACAAGGAAATTGGTAGCTGGGCAACAAAGAAAATATAATCATCAAAAGAAAAATTCAATCCACATTGAATGGAAAACATCTTTTAAGGATTGAAGACTTGAACTATCATCATGCACCAAAGAGAAACTACTTGAAGATCTCAAGTGATTTTTGAAATGAGATTTTAAAAAAAAAAAAACCAAACTGATTGAAGCCCAACATTTTAAATGGGGCATGAAAAGCAAGTGTTATTAGTTTAGCTTTGAAGACCCAAAAAGTGAAATCCCTTAAAATTTAATGAGGATGTGAGAGATGATGCTGATGAAAGTCAATCACCAGAAGGTAATTTTAGAGTTACCTATTTCTACCACAGTATAGATCAAGTCCTTATATCACTTAAGGATTGTTTTTAGCAATTTGAACTTTCTAAAGCAACCTTTGAATTTTTGTTTAATGCAAAATTTAAAAGTGTTAGTGAAGAGCAATTGATGGAGCATTACACTAAATTAAAAAATTTGTTGGAACACAACAAACATGGAGATATTTATGGGGATGAGCTATTCCAAGAACTTAGACATTTGAAAACAATATTGCCAAGGGAAGTGACAAAAGTGATTGAAATTCTCGATTTTATAAGGTCTTATTGGAAAGAGGGTGGTTTTCAAATGGTATGAGTTGCTGATCGAATTTTGTTAACTATACCGATTACAGTTGCTTTGGCGGAGATGATTTTTTCTAAGTAGAAGTTGATAAAACCTTACATTCGGACTATCACATCACAAGAGAAATTAAGTGGATTGATTGTGATCTCAATTGAAAATGAGTTCCAGGATAAGTTACAGTACGATCACTTAATTGAAGAATTTGCTTCAAAAAATGCAAAGAGAAGTTGTTTTCTTTGAATTGGATCGTGCTAATCATAAATTACCATAACCGATTAACCGAGGTTACAAATTGATTTTGATTTTTTATATGTAATTTAAGCTAAACGCAAAATGTAACCTTGATTTTGATTTTTTTTAACTTGTATGACTTTTTTTTTTTTTAGTAATGAATTAATAGTAAGAGGGCAATCATGTTCGGGGTTAGGCTAGGGCAACCCAATGTTGGGCTTGGGCCGGAAAAGAACTCAACTACCACACATTTTAGAACACAAAGTGCTCTAAACCACTACTAAAGGAATTAAGATACTAAATGACAGAACTTATATCTCTATAACTATTTGTCTTTTACTTAACAAGAAAACCATTATGCTTTACCTGAGGCATGTTGCAAATGCTAGCAAGACAAAAATTTTAATTCCGATCCCATATCAATTTTGTGTAAAGCAAAGCTTTAGGAAAGAACTAACTTCTAAGGTTTCAATGAGACCCATAAAGTTCATGGTTATTCAACATTTACAAGCCGATTTTCTTTACTAATTCTTGTAAACAAAGTAACAAGGTTGCTCATCTATCCACAAAGCAATATTTGTATTGCTTCTGGCTTCTATTAACGAGGTCAGGAGTTCGAACCCCCCTTTCCCAAAATTCCTTTCTCGGCTTTAGCCTTTCTTGTAATCCCTTCCGATGAACCCAAAAAAAGTATTGTATCAAAGAGCTTATAATAGCACTCATGAAAAAGAAGACATTGACTCTATGCTCGGAAGGGCCAGAATGGAAATTTGATCAAGGTATCCTCCATCACAATTGTTTGGATGTGTACAAGACAAGGAAAGTCACTTTAGGTTACCCATTCTACACCAAATGAGATAAAAGAAAGGTCAACACACAATATTTAAAATCCTATCACTATCTCAGATAGGATTCCTAATATGTGCAAGATTCCTAGCTATTAAGGAAACACATTCTTCTCTACCATTCCCGCCATCCAAACGTGGTCTAACATATTTTGATGACTCCCATAACAAATAGTAAAGGTGACCATGAGTGATGAGTGTTACGCTCTGATTTTTCACACTTGAGGAAAATACGCACAAGTAGGAAAAACATAGTACTCTCTCATTAGAACTCGTTCTCCTAGAAGGACGAGTGCGACTAGGTTTGAATTAGAAATTGATTTGATTAAGGACTTTTGGAAAAGATTTGGAGTCGTTACCTAACTTGATTAAGATGAGTTAGGTCACCTAAAACTAAGCACAATCCAAAGATTACACTTAGGGTTTTCAAAAAAGGTTTTGAAAACTTCCTCAAGAGAAGGTTTTTAAGAAAACAGGTTGTTTGGTAACCTTTGGAAAGATTTAAGCCCTTTTTGAAAATAACTCCATTTTGGTCTTTAAAAACAGTTATCTAAGTTCGGAGGTTGGTTACGTATAGGGAAGACGCACTAGGCCATCACCCTACTTCGCCCTTGCAGTACTTACATGTCTATTCACCCTAAGTTCACTCATTTAAAATCTTCGATTAATAAATGTCCAATTATATCCACTTTGAAAGAGAATTTTGAAAAGAAATTTGACATGCATGCAAGTGCAAGAAACAGATTTAATTTTTAAAAATAGATTTGAAAAGAAAGATATGATTTTGAAAGTAGATTTGATTTAAAAATAAGGTTTTAAAAATTGAAAATAGATTATGGAATTGGAAACTTGAAAAAGGTTGTGACCGCACCCATGAGTGTCGCCTACGTATCCCTTTTTGGGAATCAAGTCAGTCGTAGTTCGACAAGAGTCCGATTGAAAATAAACACTTTTAGATTTTTGAAAAGTTTGATTTGGAAAGATTTAATTAGAAAAGTGTTTGATATGAAAAAGGGTTTGATTTGAAAAAGGATTTGATTTAAACTTGGAATAGATGATTTGAAATTGAGCTTGAACTTGAACTTAAAATTGAACTTGAAAAAAGGGTTTGAACCTTGAAAGAAAACTTGGACTTGATTTAGGAAAGAAAGAGTTGAGTTTTGAAAACATTTTGACTAAGATTGAAGTTGGAAAACCATCTTGGCTTAGAAAGGAGTCTTAGAAAAGAATTGAAGCTTCTTAACTTTAGGGTTAGGATTGAACTAGGGTTTAGGTATCCTAGGGTTTAAGTACCCTAAGATTGGAACATGTAATAAGAAGGTTTTATTTAGATTTGAAAAGTTTGATTTTAGAAACTTTCAAACTAGGAAAGGTTCAAATTAGGAAAGGTAGATTTAGAAAAGATTGGAAGGGATTTGATTTGATTTAGAAACACTTGACTTGAAAAGACTTGTAAAGATTTGACTTGAAAGAGTTTAGAAAGTTAAGGTTTAGGAAAGATTGAATTTTAGAAATCTTTGAATTTAGGAAAGTCTCAAAATAGAAAAGTTCTGTTTTAGGAAAGTGCCAAATTAGGAAAGTTTTCGAATTAAGAAAGTTTTCAAATTAGGAAAGTTTCATTTTATGAAAGTTTTGCACTTTAGAAAAATCTAGAATTTTAGAAAGATTTAAAGAGTTAAGATTTAGAGAGTTGAAATTTGGAAAGGTTTGAAATTAGAAAAGATTGGAATTAGGAAAGATTAGAATTAAGAAAGATTTGATTCTTATTTCCCAAAATAGAAGATTAAAATTTATTTTCAGAAATAAATGATTTGATTTGGTTACTAAAATTGGAGGATTTGATCTAGTTTTCTAAACGGGAAGATTGGATTTAATATAGAATTGAAAATGTTGAATTTTGAAAATCTTGGATTTGGACATATATGATTTGGTGTAGAAAAAGATATTTTGAAAATCTAGGATTTGATGTAGAAGATAGTTTTTAAAAACCTATGGAAAAAAAGGAAGTCATGTTCTAGGAAAAAGAACTAGGGTTCCCTAATCAATGGAATATAGGGCTTGACTTGAACTCCAAGGAAAAGAGTTTTTGGAAAGGAGATCTTTGAAGGAAGTTTTTAGAAAGTGTATTTTTGAAGAGAGTTTTTGTAAGGAAGCTTAAAAAGAGTTTTTAGAAAGTAGATTTTTTGATAGAGCTTTTGGAAAGAAGTTAGAAAAACAATTTGGAAAAGGGCTTGGATTTGTACTTTTGAAATCTTTTGAATGTCTCACTTTCCTAAAACAATTCTAACCATGAAGAGATTAGAACCATTCTAAGTTGGTGGTTTTGAAAACAACATGGATTTAAAATATGGATCAATATGATTCCATTAAATATCACACTTTCCTAAAACAACCTTAACCATAGAATGGCTAGGATCATTTTAAGATTGTGATTTTGATGAAAAACAATTTAGGGTTTACATCCAAAATATGGACCTTAATGGTCACAATAAATATAACATTTTTCTAAAAATAACCCTAACCATGAAATGGCTAGAATCATTTTAAGATTGTGACTTAAATAAGATTTTGAAAAAGAGATTTTGAATGCAAGTTTGAAAGATGATTTTGATGCAAGTTTTAAAAACAATTTTGAATGAATGAATGAACATGATATGCATAATGCAAATAGGGTCGTGAACATGCAAGGCTAGGCTTCACCACATAATTAAGGGGGCCAAATTTACACTGTCTAAAGTTGAACTAGAAGAAAGCCCTTGACACGGTGACTTTCAACAATTCTTCCTAGGCCTGAATCGGGAAACCCCTCATTTCAAGCATGCAAGAAAAGGAGGTAGAAGATGGGAGATTAAAATAGAAGAAAACCCAAGTGGGTTAGGAGGAAGAAGAGAGAGGAGAGATTACATAAATATAAAGAGAAAACCAACATCGGATTCTTCATGCTTTGCTTTACTTGGATTTTGAGGACCTTGGAATTGCAGTACCTTGAGTCTTCAATAGTTTGTTTTGAGGCTGGTGTAGGAGTGTATATAGTGTGTATAAGCTAGGGTTAGAGTGTATGGAGGCTAAGGTTGGAAGAGACTTGAGGAAATTAGGGTTTGGAGAGGATTTGAGCTCTGTTTTCAGAGAGGCAGCGTTTCTAGACTGAGATTGCAGACCCTTTTACCAGGGAGGAGGGTCAGTATTTATAGACACAAAAATAGCCTGGTGCTAGGGCAAAATTCCTACTAGCGCCACTAGGAGTGGCGCTAGGCCACTTTTTGGCTTGGCGCCATTGCTAGTGGTGCTAGCCACTTAAGAAAGTTTTGGGGCAGTAAGAAATGTATCTTTCAACCCTTGATACGCAAGGCAAAAGATTTGGGCGCCTGTACTAGTGACTACCATGCAATTTTTGGCTTGGCTCCACTAAGAGTGACTTTGGAAGGTCTGGGAATATTCCAAGAGGTCGGGAAAGATCTGAAAGGCTAAAATTGGATAAAAACCCTTGAAATAGTGTCCCAAAGGTAACAGGCTTGAGAAACAATGTCGAAATGTTTAGAAAGGCCGACCAGCCCGTTAGGGGCAAAACAGTCAATTGAACTGGAAACGCACTGGAATGAACTTGGAATGTCCCATGAGAGGACTTGAAGGTTAGAAACACTATCTAGAGTGTTTTTAAAGGTTACCGGTTTGACACTCAAAGCCAATATGGTTGAAAAATGTGACTGGCCTACTAGGGGCAAAATGGTCATTTTGCATCGGACTCGCCGAAATAGACTCGGAATGATTTGGAAAGGTGCTAAAAGATTGAGAATACTATTAAAAGCATCCTCGGGAAGTTACCAGTTTGATACTCAAAGCCGGTGTGATTCCCGGAAGCACTTGATACCTAAGGGCAAAATGGTCATTTTGATCGGATAGTCCCGAAATTGGTCCAGAACTGACTGGAAGGCACTTGAACATGCTGAATTGACCTTCAGACAATCTTGGAAGGGTGGACTTACCGTTCTGAGGACTTAGGTACTTTCTCGAGTAGCGTGCCAAAAAAGGCCCTAGGGGCAGTTTGGTCATTTTTCACCAGAGTGACCTAACAGGCATTAGTGTTGACCCGAGTTTTGAGTGTTTCTATCACTTCGACAGTGTGTGACGAGTTGGTTTCCAAAGGTATCTTGTCCTTCGGTAACGTGTCACGGCCAAGAGACGAGTTTGGTCCCATGACATAGGGGATTTGTTGGCAATTTTCGATATTGACCTGTTTGTGAGTGTTTCTGCCACTCTAACGGCTGTGATGTTTGCGAGTATTTCTACCACTCTGACGATGTGCGTTCATTCCAGAGACTACCTGATCTCAGGAAGGTGCTAGATGGACTTATCATTTGATGAATCAACTTTTTCGAAAGACGTGCCGAATAACGAACATTCTACATTGGCGGGCTAGCAGGCGCCAAAGATGAACCGTTCTACCATCTCAGGGACTTAGGTTCCATCCCAATTGACAGGTTTGAAGAGACTTACCATTCTGAAGAATTTTCTCGAAGAACATACCGGACTAGATGGACTTACTGCTTGAGAGATCAACTTTCTCGAAAAGCATGCCGAATGGAATTTGATTGATCTGGATTGAAGTTGAAATTGGAATTGAAATTAAAAAAGGGACTTACCGTCTCTAGGAAGACGTGTTAACTGGAATTGGACCGAGCAATATCTTAAGGGCATTTTGATCATTTTGCTTCTATTGGGCCTGCCGGACCCGCGAAGTGACTGATTGACTGGATTGAGTCTGAAAAACTGGTTTTGACTTGAATGTGACTGAGTCGGTTTGAATGTGAGTCCAGAAAAACTAGAGATTGCCGAGCAGGCAAAAATGGGATACCTATAATGAGTTAACCAACCAGCCTCTGAGTTCAATAGAAAAGGATAGTATATAGAAGCACATAGCAATGGCCAAATAAAATAATAAATAAATAAATAAAGTATAAAGAGTTGTTTTAGGTGGTCCCTTAGGTGTTACAATGCCTCGTGCATGCAACTTCAACGAAAAGAATAGCTTACAGCCAAACAAAGTGGCATCAAAGAGTTCATGCCATTTCTTCTCAGATACAAGACTTTAAGGCTATGTTTCGTACAAGGAAATAGAATGGAATGACTATTCCCACTTTCAATTTTATTTCCTTGTTTAGTACTACTATTTAAAGTTGGAATGGTCATTCCACAGGAATGACCATTCCCACATTTCGTTAGAATGACTATTTCCTATTTCAAGAGTTGGAATGGTTATTCCATTCCCACATGGGGTGCATAAAACAAAATTTAGTAAGATTTTTGTGGTCAAATTTTTTTAAAAAAGAAAAATAAAACATGTTTGGTAATTATTTTTTAATTTTAAAAATTAAAAAAATTTAAAAAATTAAAAAAATTAAAAAGTAAAAAATTCTCACAATCACCGCCGCCATTAACCACCACCACCACCATCCATCCACTGTCAGTCACAACCACCCGCCATCCACCACTTGCACCTACCACTGCCGCCACCTCACCACCCACCACTTGCACCTACCACTGCCGCCACCTCACCACCACCACCGCCACCTGCCACTGCCACCACCATCGTCCGTCGCCGCCACCATCACAAATGCTCAATAACATTTAATAAATAATATATATTACTTTTAATATTCATCATGTAACATGATTTGAATTTTCATAGTATACACTAAAATTTTATTTCATTCCATTCTAGCATTGTTCATCAGTTTTACCAAATAAGGGAATGGAAATGACTATTCCATTCCATTTCATTTCATTCTCATTCTCATTCCATTTCCATTTCCATCTTCATTCCATTCATTTCTATTTCCTTGTACCAAACATAGCCTAAATGATTTCACTTGAATCACTACCCCACTTAAACATAAAAGGATAATTACAAAACCACACTTGTACGAAATGAAGCTCAAGTCAAAGAGAGGTACTTGGGAACATAATGAAAAAAGTTAGGCCATAACTTTATAAAATCATATTGGGCGAGGCATTTTCTGCATGCAAAACATTGGTGAACACAATGCAATTTGTCTAATTCCACAATATAATACTGTAAAAACAACGTAGATACTCTAAAAATATTAGAAAAAAGTGCAACACACCTGTGCTAGTCAAGCCAAATTGCCACGTTACAATTACTAACATAACTACGGGTACAACATTATTTAGTGACTACTTCATATTGAAAGAGAGTGAGTGTTTGTGTTTATTTTCTAGAATATCCTCTTTTGTCTTGCACATATACCATGCACTCGTACATCAAAACAATCAAGTGATGCAGTCCATAAAAAACATTACAAAAATCATGAACAAAGATGACCAAGAGAATTTTAGGGTTTGGCTTGATTCCAAGACTAATTGTTCATCATATGAGTTAACCTATTCACTAAAGATTTCTACTATTACCACAATGTAATGTTTTACAATCAAACTGACCAGTTACAATTCCCACTTCTTTGATTTTCCTGTACCCTTTGACTACAAGTTTAGCATAATGTTTATCAATTGATTCATCAGCATTCATCTTCCTCTTTAAAATTCACTTATACCCTAAATGTTTATTATCAAATGGAAGATCCATTAATTCTCAAATGTATTTTGCAAGATGGATTCAACTTTACTATTAATAGCCTCTTTCCATTAAAGGGGCTTCCAGAGAAGACATAGCTTCCAGAGAAGACATAGCTTCCTTGAAACTTTGAGGTTCATTTTCTAACAGAAATGTTAGGAAACTAGGACCAAAAGACGTTAAAGTCCTTTCCTTTTTACTACGTCTAGGTTCAATCTTATTTTATTTATCCACAAACTTTTGGTCTTGGTTCCTTACCGAATGTTTTTAAGGAAATTCATTCTCGAATAATGATGCATTCCTAGACACCATAATGGTGTTAAAATGTACATAAAAAATTTCAAACTTATGAACAAGGAACTGATATGCACTACTATTTTTAGCATATTCTATAAATATACAATCAATAATTTTAGGTCCTATTTTAACCCCTTTAGGGATAAGAACTGTCACATTTGCTAAACACCTCCACACTCTGAAGAATGTATAGGTAGGTGCTTGACCTTTCCATAATTCATAAAGTGTTTTGCTCAGTTCTTTGTGGGGTATCTTGGTGAGAATATAATTTGCAGAATGCAATGCTTTCACCATAAATTTTATAGCAATCTAGAACTTATCAACATAGCATTCATTATCTCCGTGAGAGTTCGATTTTTACATTCAATAATCCCAATTTGCTGTGGTGAATAAGGTGTAGTAATTTGGTAAATCAGACCATTGGATACAAGTGCCACATGATGTGAATGGGATTATGAAGATACTATATTCATCAACTTTTTGAACCTACATTCAAAACACGTCAAAAGGAAACACAATTAAAACCTTCAGAAAAGCCATGGAATCATGTTGTGGTTATAGACCAAACGAATGAAATGCATTGAAGAAGATCACAAAATCAATCAAAGTTCAAGATAGTGTATCGTTTTGTATGAGCCATTAGTGCAACTGTACATAAAAGAATGTCACTGTTAAAGATCTTCGACAACACACATTGCAATAAAATTCTTAGCCAAACTACAAATCACATCTCTCATCTCACAGATCTAAATATTGCACATAAATATATATTTCAAGCATTGAAACACAAAGATTCTTTCGGTGGTCTTTTGTTTAGTGTAAGCGGCAATCCAATTCAGCAGCGCATTGGTTGGCGGTGAAGGCTCTATTTTCACCAAATTTTCCTATCTCTGTCTCTAGGCCTCTCTCAACTAAGCTTCAGCTTCTAGTGGATAGAGATTATTCTTCTATTTCTTAGTTTTTTTGTTTTGGTTGGTATTTCAGCTTTAAAAAAAGTATCGAAATACAAAGACGGCATAAGCATTGCAATTACAGAAACACAATCAAGCGTAGTAAAGGAAATAGAAAAATTTTGTCTTAAAAGTGTTATCCACTGTGTGCACTATTGTATTACTATATATAAATATTCAGAATGAAAACTTAAACGAATTGTAAAAATACAAAAAGCAACCTTACAAAACGTAGAAAACTCGAATTGAAGAATGATCAAGGTTAGCGTTTGACATTACATCCTTAAGAAAAAATTCGCCCCCATAATAATGCTTATAGTTGCATAGACATCTATCTCCTAGAATGCAATGATCGACTCACACACAAAAGTAGTACTACAATTTGTGTATGGCAATGATTGACTCTCTCAATACAATAGAAACTTCTCTTGAAAAAATGAATGAAAAGAAATGCAGAATTGAAGACTATTTATAGACACATAGGTGTCTATTCGAAATAATCATGAGCTACCAAACAACACCTTTATAAAATGCCTATTCGAAAATGCATAAACCAACAGTCATAACAATATGTTGTGATTGTTGAAAAAAGTTACCAACCAAACGGTACTTACAATGATCGCAACTATTCGATTTAAATGTTTAAATTTAAATTCGAATGAAAATAAATAGTTAGACTGTGTTTGGTTATGTTGGACACTTTATAGCCAATTTCTCATTTACTGTTTTGAGTAAATGACTATATGAAATTAATCTCCTCATAAAGATTATTTTACAGCTCTCACATTTATTTAGGCTATACACAATATTTTTCAAAAATTTCCACCACCAAAATAGGTGTCTATTTCGGTGGTGAAGACTCACATTTATTTAGGCTATACACAATATTTTCCAACAGTTTCCACCACCGAAAAGGGTGTTGGACATGGTGATTTTGTCGGTGGGTCTTCATCATGACCATGGATGAGAGATAGCAAGCGAGCTTAGGTTACAACCATGGCAATTTAGGTGAAGGTGAGGAAGAAGACAATGTTCTCAAAGCTTTGGCCAAGGTGGTTGAAATGGGTTTGTTCGGTGATGGAATGGGGATTCATGATGGTGCTCCGAGGATGCCATCAGTGGTTGGTGGTGCGCTGGCTGTCTCTTTGGAGAGAGTGTGGGCCTCTCTTGTGATGTTGGTTTAAAGAGACATACGAGAGATAAAGCTTGGTCTAGTAAGGGAGAGGAGGCCGGTGATGGTGCTGGTGTTGCTGGCTTGGAGAGGGGAAATGATGTTGTTGCTTTGTATAGTAGGAGAGAAAGAGGCTTTCTCTTATGTCACATCTCATTCTAGAAGAGAGAGAAATTTTGTCCCCATTCTTTGCACTAATTGATGCTCCCAATGTTTTTACACCATATTCTTGGAAAGCCGCTTGAAAGAAATAGTAAAAAAATAATCTGAGTCGTAAAGTAAAGTCAAAAGATTGATTTTTACCGTTACATGAAGTAACAATCTAAAAAAATCTACCAATGTAGATATAAATATATAGAAAGAGCATTTATTACCCTCACCAACTCCGAAGAGACGTTAAAGAGTTTAACGTCTTTAGGAGGGATTTGGATGTGAAAATGTGAGATGAATAGCTCATATTGGTTGTTGAAATGAAACTAAATCTTTTCCCAACCGTTCTAATGAAATGCATCTCACACACATTTTGACACTACACATTTTGTAGTGTTACATTTTCTTGTGTTGTAAAACTTTACTGATCTGGATTTGGTTTTTCTTTTTTCTTTTTTCTAAGTGATCTAGATTTGGTTTTGGTGCAGGTGATGATTAATAAGATGAAAATTGTAATGATTTGTAGTTCAAGAGGTAAAATGATACTAAGGCATAGTTGAAGGATTCAAGAGGTAAAATGATACTAAGGCATAGTTGAAGGGGTCACTATGTAATTGGCCTTCCTTCCTCTTGGATATTAAGGCTTGTAGTGATTTTTAGAAGCTTTCACATTATGTAGTTGTACAGAAATGTAGAACATTCTAGACATTATGTAGTCTTGTATATAAATGTAGAACATTTTAGAGTCTCATCCATATCTTTAGTAGGAGAAGCTCAACTTCCACCATAATCAAATAAATCTTCACTATTGCTTGATGAGGTGAAATAGTATAAAGGAATACCTCATTTATAAACCATCAAATAAAAGCAAGTAAATCAAGCAATTTTAAGTGTTCCTTCTTTAAATCCCTCCCCTGAATTCTCTTAGTTTTCTCATTTTAAGTGTGAGTGAGAGTCCAGTCAGAGTTAGGCTGACTTAGTCGCAAGGGCTAGGTGTGTTTGTTGAAATGCCACTTCTCTTTCTTATTTTAAGAGTGAGTGAGAGTTAGGTTGATTTAATCACTCAAAGGCAAGGTGTGAGTGTCAAAGCTCCACACAAGAGCCGTGGAAATTGCAATCTCATGACACTTGGCAATTGTTTACTGCCACAATTAGCCGTTCTATTTAAGCAGATGAGGTAGTTGCCCAGAAAAGTGATAAGTTTCTAGGAGCTCCAAAAAATTGGATGCTCAAATAGTTCTTCTACATCATTTCTGCATAGCAAAAAAAAAACATTATCAAACATAAATTAAAAGTTTAATCCCATAATCTGATGCATATTTATGCAACATTTGAAATTTATTATTTAAAAAAAGGTAAAATACGCCGAAGGTCCCTATAATTTACCTCTCATGTCAATTTAGTCCTTATAGTTTCAATTGCAACATTTTTACCTTTTAATTTTATAATTGATTTCTAATTGATCCAATTTGTAACAGACACTAAAAAAGTTACAGATAAAAAGTCAAGTGCGAGGCACATGACATTATTATAAGTTAAATGACTATTTTGCCCTCATTTGAATTACCCTAATTTTACTTGATATGAAATATATATATATACACACACACACACATATATACATAGATGTTCTTTCCCCATATCTCTTTTTATGCCTTTGTGGCGAAGGAGGTTGATAACTACTCCACAAATTCCTTGTCGTGCCCCGATTTTTCTGCACTCATGAATGGTTGAAAAAATACACGGTACTCTGTCGTTAGAACCCATCTTCCTAGAAAGACGAGTGCGACTAGGTTTGAGTTGAAAATTGATTTGAATAAAGGCTTTTGGAAAAAGTTTTGGAGTCGCACCTAACTTTGTTAAAGTGAGTTAGGTCACCCAAAACTAAGTGTAATCCGAAAATTAAACTTAGGGTTTTTTAAAAGGCTTTGAAAACTTTCTTTAAGAGAGGGTTTTGGAGAAAACATATTGTTTGGCAACCTTTGAAAAGATTTAAGCCTCTTTTTGAAAATAACTCTGTTTTGATCTTTCGAAAATAGTGATACATGGTGCGGTGCTTGGTTACGTATAGGAAAGATGCACTAAGCTATCACATTATCCCACCCTTGCGATACTTACATGTCTTTCTTCCCTAGGTTCACTCCTTTAGAATCTTCGATTAACAAATGTCCAATACTATCCACTTCGAAAAGAATTTTGGAAAAAAGTTTGATATGATGCATGACATGCAAGTGCAAGAAAAAAATTTAATTTAAAAATAAATTTGAAAAGGGGATTTGAGGTTTGAAAAAGGTTGTTAAAATTGAAAACTTAAAAAAGGTTGTGACCGCGCCTATGAGGGTTGCTCACGTATCCCTTTGTTGGGAATCTGATTAGTCGTAGTTCGGATTCAGGGTCTTATTGAAAATAAACATTTTGGGATCTTGTTTGATTTGAAAAGACACTTTGGGGCCTTTGAAAACTTTGACTTGAAAAGATTTTATTTGAACCTTGACTAGAAGATTTGAAATTGAACTTTGATTTGAAATTGACTTTGATTTGAAATCGAACTTGGACTTATTTTGGAAAGTTTGAATTAAACTTTGAAAACATCTTGACTTGAATTGGAGTTTGAAAACTATCTTGATTTAGATTTGAGTTTTATAAAAGAGTTTAAGCTTCCTAACTTACGATTAGGGTTGAATTAGGGTTTAGGTATTCTAGGGTTTAGGTAACCAAGGGTTAAAGCATGCAATTGAATTGGAAAGACTTGATTTTCAACTTGAAAATTTTAATTTTGGAAAGTTCCGATTTAGGAAATATAGGATTTAGGAAAGTTTGGAAAATGTTTGATTTGACTTAGAAACACTTGATTTGAAAAGGTTAGAAAAGATTTGGTTTGATTTAGAAATATTTAATTTGGAAGAATTTGGAAAGTTAGAGTTTTGAAAAAATTTGATTTTGGAAAGTTTTGAATTAGGAAGGTTCTAAATTAGGAAAATTCTATTTTAGGAAAGATTTAATTTTGAAAATAATTGAATTAGAAATATTTGAACTTAGAAAGATTTGAAATTTGGAAATAAGATTTAAAAGTTTGAAATTAGGAAAGTTCAAATTTGGAATTTTGAGTTTGAAAAAGTTTAACCTAGGTTTGAGGTAACAAGGGATATAAGCAATCCTAGAACCTAGAGTTTATGCAATGCACTTGAATTTGAAAGATTGGATTTCAATTGAAAAAGAAAAGTTTTGTTTTTCGGAAAGTTTTGAAGAAGGAAGTTTGTGAAATTTAGAAATATTAAAATTAGGAAAGATTTGATTTCTATTTTCTAAAACAAAAGATTAGATTTTATTTTCAAAAATATAGGATTTGATTTTGCTTCCAAAATTGGAGAATTTGATTTAGTTTCCTACATTGGAAGATTTGATTTGACCTGAAATTGAAAAGTTTGAGTTTTGAAAAAAATTGAATTTGGAAATTTATGATTTGATGTAAAAAAAAAAAAAAAGATTTTGAAAAGTTGTGATTTGATGCAAATAAAAAGTCATGATTTTAAGAAAGGAATTAGAGTTTCCTAATCATGGATTCTAGGGTTTTGACTTGAACTTCAAGAAAAAAGAGTTTTTTGAAAGTAGATATTTGAAAAGAGTTTTTAGGAAGTTGATTTGCTAAAACTATTTTGAAAAGGTTTGAATATGAACTTTTGCAATTCTCTTAAATATCTCACTTTCCTAAAACGATTCTAACCATGAAATGATTATAACCATTCTAAGGTTGTGATTTTAAAACCAATTAGGATTTGGAAATAAGATTTTTACCTTGATGATCTCATTGAATGTAATACTTTCCCAAAGCAATCCTAACCATGAAATGACTAGAATCACTATAGAATTGTGATTTATTGAAAAACAATTTAGGATTTGAACCCAAATTTTGGAATTTGATGGTCACTTTAAATATAACATTTTCCTAAAACAACATTAACTATGAAATGGTTAGAATCATCTTAGGGGTGTGGTTTTAGAAACAAGTTTAAAAGAAAGAGGTTTTGAAAACATGTTTTAAGGAAAACTTTAATGCAAGTTTGAAAACAACTTTGAATGCAATATTAAATGCAATGCATGAACATGACAACCATAATACAATACGGTTGTGAACATACAAGGTTGCTGGATTAGGTCGAAAGTGAAGAAAGCCCTCAGTATGGTGATCGTCAACAAGTCTTCCTAGGCATGAATTAAGAAGTCCCTTATTTCAAGCATGCAAGAATTTTTTTTCTTTTTTAGGGGGGGGGGGGTGGTTTAGAATATAGGGATTAAAATATAATACAAAAAACCGAAGTGGGTTAGGAAGGAGAAGAGAGAAGGGGAATTGCATAAACTAAATTGAAAACTTACCTTGTCTTCTCTTTACTTTGATTACTTTGTTTGCTTCCCCTTGAGAGCTTTGAATACATAACACTTAATCTTCAATGGATGATTGGAGGCTTGTATTTTAGTGTATATAGTGTGAAGAGGCTAGGGTTTGTAGGAATGGAGTGTAGAGAGGCTAGGGTTTGAAGGAGGCTTGAAAGAACTAGGGTTTCGGAGCCTGTTTTCAGTGAGGCTTTGTTTCTGGACTGAGTTTGCGGATCCTTTTTATGCAGGGGTGGTCTGTATTTATAGGCAATTGAAGTTGGCTCTGATGCTTGTTGCAGTGGCACCAAGCCATTTTTTGGCTAGTGGCGCCAAACCAGTTTTGGTCTTGGCGCCACTAGTAGTGGCGCCAGCCACTTAGGAAAGTTTTAAGGCGGTTAGAAATAGATCTTTTGACCCTTGGGACGTAAGGCAGAAGATTTGGGTGCCTGTCCTAGTGAACGCCATGTAATTTTTAGCTTGACTCCACTAGGAGTGACTCTGAAAAGTCTGAGAATGATCTGAAAGGCCAGGGATGGATAGGAATCCCTAAAAGAGTGTCCCGTAGGTAACTGGATTAACAACGAGAGCCGATGTGGTTGAAGAGGGTGAATAGCACACCAAGAGCAAAGTAGTCATTTTACACTGGGTTTACCAAAATAAACTTAGAATAATCCGAAAGAGTACTAGAAGATAGGGAATACTGTTAAAATCATCCCTAGAAGATAACCAGTTTGATACCCAAAGTCAGTGTGGTTCTTGAGGCAATCGGATGCTTAGCGGCAAAATGGTCATTTTAACCAAATGGTCTCGAAATTGATCTAAAACTGACTAGAAGGCACTTGAACGTGCCAGATTGTCTTTGGGACAATCTTGGAAGGGTGGACTTACCGTTTTAAAGTCTTAGGTACTTTCTCGAGAAGCGTGCCAATAGAGCCCAAGGGGCAATTTGGTTATTTTTTACCGGAGTGGGCTAGCAAGCACTGGTGTTGACTCGGATTTTAAGTGTTTCTGCCACTCTAACAATGTGTGATGAGTTGGATTCAAAAGGTATCTCATTCTTTGGTAAACGTGCACCAAGAGGCATGTTCGGTCCTGTGACATAGAGGGTTTGTTGGCAATTCCCAATATTGACTTGTTTGTGAGTGTTTCCACCACTCTAATGGTTGCGATATTTGTGAGTGTTTCCACCACTCTGATGGTGCGCGTTCATTCCGGAGACTACCTGATCTCGAGAAGCTGTTGAATGGTTTTATCTTCTTAGGACCCTAGGTACTTTCTAGACCGACGTGCTGAATAGTAGACATTCTACATTGGTGGGCTAGCAGGCACCAGAAGTAAACCGCTCAACCATCTCTGGGACTTGGGTTCTATCCCGGTCGACAAGTTTGAAGGGACTTACGTTCTAAGGAGTTTTCTCGATAAACTGTCATCCTGGATGGATTTACCTTCTGAGGGATCAACTTTCACGAAAGACAGGCTAGATTGAGTTTGATTTAACTTGGACTAGAATTTGGAATTGGAATTGAGGTTGAAATAGGGACTTACAATCTTTAAGAAGACGTGCCAACTGAATTGGACCGAGTGATACTTGAAGGGCATTTTGGTTATTTTACTTCTATTAGGCTTGGCGGGCCCACAAAGCGGTTGATTGCCTGGATTAAGTTTGGAAAGCTTATTTGGGCTTGAATGTGTCTGTGTCAATTTGAATATGAGTCTGGTCGGGTTAGAGATTGTCGAGTGGGCAAAAATGGGATGCTTACAGTTGCCCCTCTTTTTCTGTCTTTGGTTGTCGAAGAAAGAAAATGATACAGTAAGGGTCACATGTTAACCGCGAGACAATTGGAGGGATTGGAATTAGAATTGAAATTTTTTGAGGACTGGAGCTTGAAAATTGCAGGTTGGCCCAAGAGGGCATTTTAAATTGAATTTTGGCAAACAAAAAGGCCAGACTAGCCAAAATTGGCCTGTGGCGCCAGTGGCGCTTGGCATAAAATTGCCTTGGCGCCAGTGCTAGTACGTTAGGCTTATAAATTAAAATCAGAAAAGCCTCTTGTTCGAGGATTGCGGGTTTGGTCAAGTTTTTGGCCTTGGACAGCTTTTTTTGAAGTTTTTGCAAGGAGGAACCTTTGGGCATTGAAGGAGTGGGTTTGGGGGGAGCCAAAGAGTCGCAGAAGTAGTCACCATCGTCAGAATAGTCACTAGAGAAAAAGATTTCACCGGAGAATTTCAAGAGGTGAGTTTTTTTATTTTGTGTTGATCCTGATGTGTAGAACTCCATTTGAGTCATGTGAATAGTCAAAATTAATGTTTGGATGCGTTTTAAACACTCTGGTGGTGTTGTTTCTACGTTTTGATACCAGTTTAATTGAGTTTGAGTATTTTTTTCATATTTATGTAAAAGAGGTTTCTGCGAAAATTTGGAAAGTTGCTCCTACAGCTTTGGGTATTGCATATTTTGGCTAGAGTTTTGCTCCAAGTGCCTTAGAAAAATATGTTCAATAACCATATGAGGTTTCGTAATTTTTGAAAATTTTTTAGATTTTTTTATTTTTAAAAAAATAAAAAAATGCTTAAAAAATAAGAAAAATTGAAAAATTGATGGAATTGTTCGTGTTTGATACTTAGAAAAATATAAAAATATTTTAGAAAATATTTGAAGTATCTTTGAGTGACTCTGTGAGCATTTTGAAAACCCTTGAATTTTTAGAAAATAGATCACCTGTTGAAAAATTCAAAAACCTTAAAAATGTGCACGGATTCTCTTGTGTTTGTTTGTGACATGTGCTTGTGATACCGTGAGTGCACGGTTTGTGCTTTATTAGCTTTGGGCATTGTAAGGACCATTTACAAACGGGGCTTTGCTAAAATTTTTTGAAAGATATAAAACCTTTAAGGATGGGGTCTTTTTGGTAAAGAAGGCCCTGAGAAACTCAATAAACGTTTTCGTAATGAAGAAAGAAAATTTTTTGAAATAAAATCTTTTTGAAGAAAAAAGAGATAAAATCTTTGAACGTGGGGCCTTTTTAGCAGAAAAGATCTCGAGAAACTCGGTGGGACTTTGAATTAAAACCTTTTGAAGGGAAAAGTTTAGAAAACCTCGGATTGAATGAAAAGTTTTGAAAGAAAAGTTTATCAAACCTTTGAATTAGATTTTGAATAGAACTTTTGAGGGGAAAGTTTAAAAAAACCTAGAAATTTAAAACTTTTGAAGGAAAAATTTGGAAACCCTTGAAAATCGATTTTGAAATGGATTTTTTGAAGGAAGAAGTTTAGGAAACTTTGGAGCTTGAATAAAGCTTTTTGAAGGAAAAAATGTAGAAAATCTCGGATTGAATGAAAACTTTTAAAGGAAAAGTTTAAAAGACCTTGGAATTGGATTTTGAATAGAACTTTTAGAATGGTTGAAAAATTTCTGAATTGGGCTACGAATAAGACTTTTTGAAGGTAAGGCTTAGAAAATCTTTGAAATGAATTTTGTATAAAATTTTTGAAATTTGATTTTGAAACTAACTTTGGATCTTGATTTTGAAATAACTTTTGGAAGGAAAGGTTAAGTAACCTTAGGAATTGATTTTGAAAATAAACTTTTGAAGAGAAAAGTTTAGAAACCTAAGGCATTCATTTTGAAAATAGTTTTTTGAAGGGAAAAGTTTAGAAACCATTTTGATTTGATACTTGAGCAAAACGTGTAAGAAATTCATTTTGTCAGGCAAAACGTGTAGAAAATTTGTTTTGACTTGAAATTGTGACAAAACGTGTAGAAAATTCATTTTGACTTGGAACTAGTGTTGCCTTTATGGGGGCAAGCAATCAACTTTTGACTCTGTTGGGTCTTATGGGGGATCCACATGGAGTATGTAGTTGGCCAACCCGTGGCGCTTACATAGCGCAGACTCTCATGCCCACCTGTTACTTAGTGTAGGGCTCTGCTCTGCTAAAGTATAAGGAAATAAAGTTGCGCCTTGATTAACAACAATTGCTTTTGGCACAGTGGTAAGCACTTGATTCTAAACCTGGTATCAGAGCAAGGTTACGGGTTCGAGTCCTAGGGTCATTGTTGGAGGCAGAAATTGTTGGCTTTATGAGGACCAGCAGTCAACCTTTGACTCGATTGGGTCTTATGGGAGATCCACATGGAGTACGTGACTAGCCAACCCATGGCGCTTATATAGCTCAGACCTTCATGCCCACTTGCCACTTAGTGCGGAGCTGTGTTCTGCTAAGGTATAAAGAAATAAAGTTGCGTCTTGGCTAACAGTAATTGCTTTTGGCGCAGTGGTAAGCGCTTGATCCTAAACCAAAATATATTGATTGATATTCAATTCTATAATATATGAATTTAAAGAGAACAAGCATTGGTTGAAGGGGAGTTTGGATTATATTTGTCTCTATTTTTCTACTACTCTCTTGAACATAATATATATACATATATATATAGATAAATGAAAACATTTATTTTACTTAAAGTGTTTTTATGAGGTAAATCAATCAAAGGTTATCATCATCAAAGAGGGAAAGATTGTTAGCCCTAAGTTAATTCATATGAAATTTTCTATATGGTTTTGATGATAACTTACTTTGATTTATAAATGTTTTTTTGATTAAATATATTCAATACTTTTAATCCTTGGTCTAGTTTGTGTAATAAATTTTTGCAAGATTATGAAGTACTTGAAAGAGAGATCAAGACTTGAAAAGTAATATCTAAATCCTTGAGAATCATGTTTTAAAGAAACTTAATTCAAGGAAGAAAATTAGAGGACATATTTTTGTTCTAAGATTGAAAATTCAATGAAACTATATCCTATGATACAGTCATAGTATTCTGCCCATATCTTTTGATCCAACCATTGGATTGATTTGATTCTTAAAGTTAGAAAAAGCTAACTTCCATATCTACAACTCTATTCAATTTTGAACGTTATCAATGAGAAATTGAGGTCTAAATGAAGCTTTCTAATAAAAAACTCAACAACAATTCTGGCAGCAACTTGCTCAACAGGAAGAATTATTTTAAATGCTCTCCAATGATTAGAAACTCATTTGAAGCTACAAATCGGCCTTCAATCTTCATCTATAAATAGAGATACATTTGAGGAGCAATCAAGAACAACAAGAGTTTGTGCATCAAAGTGATATTCATCTTACAAAGTCTTTAAGAGCTTAATTATCTTTTATCTTGTAATGTTTTGAGAGCTTCATTGGTATATCTATTATTTGAGAGAATTTATTTGTAAGTAAGAGTGGTTGTACTCTTGTTCTTTCTTTTTGTAAAGGAGAGACAAGCTAGGGAAAATAGCTAGGGGTTGAGTGTCACTACCATCTGTATAAAAACTAGTTGGACTGAGGGATCACTTAGTTGGGTGTGACTAGCACCTATGTAAAAACTAGTTGAACGGGTGTGATTAGCATCTGGGAAAAAAACTAGTTGTAAAGGAGGACTAGTGCCTAGGTTAAAAGGTTAGTGGCTATATCTATGGTTTGATATAATGGAAAAAATTCTCAAGAAAAGAGTCTTGGGGAGTGGATGTAGACTTTGGAGGTGAAGTCAAACCACTGTAAATCTTGGTGTCGTATTCTCTTCTCTCTATCTCCTTTACTTTATAGTTTGAATTACTTGTATTTATTTACAACATATTATTGGTTGATTAATATTTGTTTGAATATTTGGTTAGAATTTTTAAATATGAAATTATTTGTTAAATTATTGTTTAAATCCAATTCATCCCCCATCTTGCGTTGCCACCTAGACTAACGACTTGAACTTTTGAAGACAAAATATTTAAAAAAATTCATTTTGACTCAAAACTTAAATTTTTGAAGACAAAATGTATAAAAAAAAAATTTTGACTCAAAATTTGAACTTTTTGAAAACAAAATGTATAGAAAATTCATTTTGACTCAAAAAATTTTTTTTTTTTAATTTCCTTCTTTTTTATGCCTACCTCTTACTTGTCTATAAAACTTTATTGTATCTCTTTCCTTCTAGCATGTCTTCAGGATGGCTGATGCGGGAGACAATGATTTATGCAGGAGGCGATGACTGAGTTGACAATGACAAGATCTGCCTCGGTCGAGCAAAAAACTAGTACTGCTGATGAGGGGAGAGTGGCCACACTAGGGCTACTCTACAAGATGACCCAGATGAGGTTGTTGGAGATATTGAGACTGTCCCTGCCGGAGCTTATGCTAAGGTTGAGGTTGATGTAGCTTTTCGAGGAAGCCCATGGTGTAACTGTTGGTTGGGAGGCTTCTCGGTAAAACTGAGCACGGGGCACCATGGGAGACTGCTTCATGCTTGTGAATCTCTTGCCTTGGAGTTTGAAGGAGAGGAAATTGGTCTATCTTTGGTTGGGATCTCTTGCGGTTTGAATGCAAGATGTTAGCTTGATTATTGAGTTCTGATTTTGGTAGATATGATAGGATTCTTATTGCCATGTCTTTGGAAGGGTAATGCTTCTCTTGAGTTGACTTCTGGGAGGAATGAGGTCACCTTTAGCCAGTTCATTTTGAATGGATCAACTAGTTTGGAAAGGAGGTGTAGGGTGGGGTATTGACCCAGGTTTCATGGTTTGAAAAAGATTAAATCAAGGTTGATTAGGAGGTTGAGGGTGAGTCATTGCCCCATTCTCTCTTTCTTATCAGTTATAGTAGTCTGAGCTTTCAGAGGCATGTGCCAGTGTTGGAGATGTTTGAAGTTACTTGGTTACGAGGTGTCTTTTTAGCTCCTTTTTGTGCATTTCCCCATTCCTTATTTCCTATTTTTGTGTGTGTGTGTGTGTGTGTGTGAGAGAGAGAGAGAGAGAGGGAGAGGGAGAGAGAGAGAAAGAGAGAGCTTTTGTGCAAAAATAGTTTATTTATGTCAATTTTAAAATGCATAGGTAAAAGGGTGAATGTATGTTTATACTTTTTGATGAATGCACAGGTTTATGTAAGAATTGAATTGAATGCATGTCCTAATTTTTTATGAATACACATGTTTCTATAAGAATTGAATTGAATGCATGTCATCAATGCACAAGTACTACATTGTGTATGGGTTATTTTTTAAGAATGCCCCAGGATTGCTCCAGGGCCCATACTCTCGGGATTTTACCCCTTCAATTTTGTCCCATTCTTATCAAGGTGTGATAGCATTTGCACCATTCTCAAGGGATCTTGACCTTTTGGTTTGCCTGCTGGTATCTTATCCCTACTTTTTACGCGATTGTTGTTTAGGGATTTTCTGTCATCGCTTAGTTTTCTCTCTTAGATCTTCAAATTCCACCGTGGCTTGAACAACAACTCGCATGCCCTTTGCAGAGCGATGAACAGCTTGACTCTCAATCCGAGAAGACTTCTTTTAGGACTGTAATGCAGGTCAGGTTTATAGGTTGTAAGAAATGAAGGGATATTTAGGGTCAAAGATTTTCTTTTAGTGGGTTGTTTAAAGTAAAACCATATGAGCACACCTTGGAGCATGAGATTGCCCTTGCATTCCTCCTTTTTTTTTTTTTTTTTTTTTTACTACTCGTCTTAGTATTGTTCAAGCTTACTTGGGTTAAGCAATTTTTCTTGATTAGAGAAGACTTTAATTTGAATCGTAACGTAGGCTAGGTTATGGGGTTTATGAATTAAAGGATATAAAGGCTCAAACATTATCACTTGTGGGGTTCCGAAAGACCCATGATCACGTTTGGCAATTCAGCTTCCATTCCCTTCTTTCCTTTTTCTTTCCTACTCTTTTTGTTCTTCTGGACCGTTCTCTCCCTTCTTATTAGGATTTTTCATTAAGAAATTTGTTTATAAGTCGACTTTTAGAGATATTAACTTTTTCAATTATTCTTTTGAAGACCACCACAAATAAACCTTGTTTTTTAACTCATTGCTCTTCTAGACTATTCTCTGCGTCCAAAAACTCGCTGTTATGCTTCTTTTTAGAGATGTCGTTAATATCGTATTCTCTTAAAAATTAACATCTCCATCATCCACTCATTAATTCTCATTCAAGGTTTTTGCCTTAACCCATGTGGGCAGTGATTATCAGGTCGGTTTTTTTTTAGGAAATGTAACCAACTTGAGTAGGCTTTGCAAAGTGATGTTTTTCGACTGTATGGTAGTAGAAATGAGGGTCTCATATCCTTTCAAATTGAATTGCTTAGTCCATGAAGCCTTTAAACAAAATTTAGATAATGTTCTTAGAGATGGTGTGTTTTTGCTAGTAAACCCCTATATACTCTATCAAATCAATTATTTTATACTTACCCCAGTATGAGGGATGGTTCTTGGTTTGGGGATATCTGAATTGAAATCACTTACAGTTCTAGTGGGCTGAGCAAATGGTAGTATTTATTTCTTTTTTGGATGAATTGAACAATGGCTTCTCATTCTTTTAAGGACTCGGTTGCCCATCGCTTAGCCAGGATATCACTCAAGTGTCGCCTCTTCAATAAGCTATGCACTTCTTTATTAAGTTTGTCTTCCTTTTCTCTCTCACTCTCTCTTTTTCTCTCGGAAGTTTTAACCCCCTTGGATTGCGTTGCCCATACTATCCCATCCTTTAAGTCGAGTGATTATAAAATGGGGAAGAATCCCTAACTGCAATAATCATTCACAAGAGAATGAGACAAAGGAGATAAATTGAAAACTACCTCTTTTTCATTTCAAATCATGATTGCATGGCATGCAATATTTATTTAAAGAAGATATACAAAAAATAGAAAGATAGAAAGAAATGGATTAATTTTTTAGAAACATCCCTTTACTTATGGGCCTTTTGGTAAGAACCCTTAATAGGGTTTTGGGACTATGTCAACCTCTTTGGTGCTCCATTCGCCGAATATATCACCAGACAACGTAAGGCTAATTGACAAATCTTTTGCAGTGTTTGAGGAATTGTTTGAGAGGCAACACTTTGTTGATGAACGGTCAATCCCTTCTGCAGGTTAGGTTCTTCTAGTGAATGGATTGATCCTTTCATGAGTTTTGAACTAGATGTGATACAGAAGGGTCTCATAGGTTTAGATGTGCTCTCGAACCTGGAAAAAGAAAAGAAAAAGAAAATGCAATTAGCATGTGGAGTTGAAGGTTTTATGCAATGCATGATCTATGGAGGTCCCTTTTTTTAGGGAATCTAGGCATAATGCTGAGTCCATTTTGGAGGTGGGGTTTTGACCCGATATGCGATACAATACCTCTTCGGCATGGGCTGGCTAATATTTCTTTATTTAGCAATCCCACCTCCATGGAGAGAGATTTGGGCATTTTTTGAAATATGGTTCTATGCATGCCATGAATCCTTAGGGTTGGGAAAACCTTTTGGAGTTTAGGTGGGTTTGATTAACATGAGATCAAATTATTCCCTTCTCTCTATGGTTGATTAAATGCATGGGAATGCAACAACTTGAGTTTCTTGGAACTCTTGTCCTAGAATAGATATGGATGCATGAGTATAATGAAAGTGAATATGTAAGTAGCATGATAACAGTAAATGAATGGTTTAGAAGACTCCCTTCTTGTCTTGCTTTTACCTTTGATTTTTCTTGGTACTTGGAGAAGCGTGCCTATAGGGCCCAAGGGACAATTTGGTCATTTTTCACCAGACTAGGCTAGCAGGCACTGGTGTTGACCCGAGTTTTAAGTATTTTTGCCACTCTGACTGTATGTGACGAGTTAGTTTCCAAAGGTATCCCATCCTTTAGTAAACGTTTCACGGCCAAAAGGCGTGTTCAGTCCTGTGACATAGGAAATTTGTTAGCAATTCCCAATGTTGGCCTGTTTGCGAGTGTTTTCGCCACTCTGACAGTTACAATGTTTATTAGTGTTTTTGCCATTCTGATGGTGCGCATTCATTCTGGAGACTGCCTAATCTCGGGAAGTTGTTGAATGGTCTTATCATCTCGGGGCCTTAGGTATCTTCCCGATCGACGTGCTGAATAGCAGACATTCTATGTTGACGAGCTAACAGGCACCAAAAGTAAACCGCTCTATCATCTCAAGGACTTGGGTTTCATCCCGGTCAACAGGTTTGAAAGAACTTACCGTTTCGAGGAGTTTTCTCGGTAAACGTGTCGTGCTAGATAAGTTTACCATCTGAGGGATCAACTTTCTCTAAAGACAGACCAGATTGAGTTTAATTTGACTTGGACTGGAATTTGAAATTAGAATTGAGATTGAAATAAGGACTTATTGTCTTTAAGAAGACGTGCCAAATAGAATTGGATCGAGTAATACTTTAAGGGCATTTTGGTCATTTTGCTTCTATTGGGCCTGGCGGGCTCGCGAAACAGTTGATTAACTGGATTGAGTTTGGAAAGCTGGTCTGGGCTTGAATGTGTCTGTGTTAGTTTGAATGTGAGCCCGGTTGGGCCAGAGATTGTCGAGCGGGCAAAAATGGGGTGTTTACATTCCTCTTTCTATCCTCTTATCTCAAAATAATTTCTTCCTCATATTTCTCTCTCATCCCCTTAAACTCGCCACAAATAAAACCACTGCCACCCCTGTTTATCAGCCAAAAAAATGGAGCAAGCAAACATAAGGATGGAAAACTGAAAGGAAAAATAAAACAAAAAACATAGTAAGCAGAACATAAGTTATTAGCAAACAAAAAAAAAGAGCATAAAGATCAAAAACTGAAAAGGAAAATAACAAAAAAAAAAAAGAAAATCACAACAATGTAAGCAAAACATAAGGATGGAAAACCCAAATTCTTCTATTTGCATCAAAAAAAATTTATATAATTGTAGCAGAACCTTTACCACTAGATTCATCTCCAACTACACACAATTAAAGAGAAAAATATTTGACCCATTACCTCAAATCGACCAATTATTTTCAGAGAAAGAAATGGAGCAGATGTTATGTATGGGTTTAGAGAGAGAGAGCTGGGTAGAGAAGAAGAGGAAGAAAGTGGAGTAGAGAGAGAAAATGGTTGGTTGAGAGGCCCATGGCTTTTAGTGAGAGACTATGTGAAGGGAGAAAGCGAGCAAGAGAGAGTGAGCACTGGCTTGAGAGAGAAAAGGAAGAAGAGAGAAAAAGGTGGAGTGTAGGTGGTGCATGCTGAGGAATTGAAATTGGTTCAACAGTGGATAACGAAGAAGGTGATGGGTCTGCTTGTATGATTTGTGTGTTGTACTTGTATGACCATTAGCATTTGCATGGTATCATGAATGGTTCAGGCTTTGGAAAATAATCAACTTGGCATTGGAATATTCCTTGTTGAAATCATTCTCCCATTTTCTATGGTTCCCATTCAACAACTTACAAAATTGCAAAGAATAACCTGATAAGTCACATTGTAAGGATCTAAATAGTTAAAGTTATCCTGCATAAGTGACTTCTTTAACAGAGGAGATGATGGGTCTACAGTAGTTGGTAATGGAGAGAGGTAAATAGAATAGAAATAGAGGTGCAAGAAGGGAGAAATGGAGGTGGCAAACAATGAGAGGAAGGTGGGTGGTGGGTACTGACCAACATGAAGATAAGAAGAAAGAGGAAGGTGGTTGGTGGGTACTGACAAGCATGAATAGAAGAAGAAAGAGGAAGTGAGAAGGGAAGAAGAAATAGATTAAGGAGTGGTAGGAGAAGAAGTGGTTTGGTCTATCAAAGATGGATAGAAGATCAGAGGTGAGGAAGACAAGAGGAAGAAAGGAGGAATTTTACTATTTTATCCCTATGGTGTGGTCATGTGCATGGTCCGTGCTATTTTTCATTCTGTTTTGTAATGTCTATTACAAATTGGATCAATTAGAAGCCAATTATAAACTTTTCCAACGTATAAACAAGTGCTAGACCTTGATAGGAAGACTTTTATACCATTGGCATGTTGCTCTTTGGTAGCTAAGATCAGCTCCCTATAAGAAACATCTATATGTAGCTCTTTGATAGTCAAGATCAACTCCCGATAAAAAAAATATACATAAGCAACAAACAAATGAATTAATATCAACTAAAAAATATGACTTCATTTTTTTCCCATTTTAAAAGCATATTAAGTAAAAGTGCCAACAAAACATACCTGCACAATTTTTGAAATAATAGAGTTACATACAAATATGTTAAGCTCTGGATAACTAGGAACTTATTGTGATGGGTTACAAAATAATCAACAATATTCACATGAATATCTATTTCATACATAATATGAGAGCTTTATGTACATTTATATGATAAACTCAAATTATTAAATATTTTACTTAGATGGATGTTCAACAATAAATGTCAAAGATTGTGATGTCAAATAATTAGACGTCGGACACATATTTCATACCTTTACCCTTACTCAAGTGTTGAGTGTCTAACATAAACTACTCTTGAAATAGGATCGGAAAACTAGATAGAATCCCGCTTTGGGGAATTAGGCTTGGAATTTGACTGCTAGAATTGGGATCGTCTTTGAAAATGGGTAAGAATCCCGCTTTTGGGATAGAACTTGTAAAGTTGATAGGATCCGATTCTTGAGGTTTGGGTTTGATAAAAATCCCATTCTTAGAGATAGAGGTTGAATTTAATTTAGAGTTCCCTTCTTGGGGATAGGATTGGAAAATTTGATGGAAATCCCACTCTTAGGGATAAGATTTGAGAGTTAGATTTGAAAAGCCACCCTCGGAGGTAGTATTTGAATTGACTTTATTCCACTTTTGGGGATAGAGCTTCAAATTTGGTACGAATCTCACTCTTGGCAAACAAGATTGAAAAACTTAAGACATGAACTTTCATACTTGTGAGTAAATTTAGCAACAACCATTCATTCCATCCATTCTACTAAAAAGTATTGTATTTTCCCTTTCCTCTTGACCTCACAAAACCGTGGGGTGTTCTGTTTCATGCAAGAATTTAGAAGACTCTTCCTACTGGTTCTATGTGTAGTATGTGGTTAAGGGCTTGACTAATGCACCCTAGAAAAGGCACAGTTCTTGAATCTTCAAATCTCTAGCCCTTAATGGAACCTTCACAGTTGACGATTAGAGAAGAGGTGTTCAATACTATTCCTCCAACATAAATGGTAAATAGGAACATGTCATGCTCAATGCAGGTGCTTATCACGAGTGCGTGGTTTTGGAAAGAGAGAAAAGGGTCGCATCCATCTAGCATACTCACAGAATTTATAGGACACAAAATTGAAATAAACTTGAGCATGTATATTTGAAGCAAGCCACTTTAAAACAATTTGGTTTAAGTTGAAAATTTGACTTGAAAATGTAAATGAAAACCAAAGTCTAGGATGTGGAGGGCAAATAGACATGAACATGATCTTAATCCTTTTAAGTGTGTGGGGACCGAACTGGTCAAAGGAAAACAAGACTCTATGTGACTAGTTATAATCTTTAAAATTTTCATAAAGGCTTTCTGAAAAATTTAGGAGTTGTCACTTGTCACCTAATATTGTGTTAAACCGTACAAAGCATGTTTTAGAAAAGAACTCTAAGTTTTTGGAAATGAGTTTTGAAGTTTGAGAAAGGTTTGATTTGGAAAGAATGTTTTGATTTTTGAAAGCCCTTTCCTGTGATTGATGACTCCAAATTGGACATGTGAGCTGGGAAAATCAATTTGGGGGTTCGATTCTGGACATTTACAACATTTGAAATATTCCCAAAAGGCTAACCAAATGATCACATGAGTTGAATTCCACTATTCTAAGATTCTCTACCTATCCCACAATTATGAGGAAATGTAATTCAATACCGATATGCATTTTCTTCTCTTTTCTCTTTTTTTTTCTCTCTCTCTCTCTCAAACAATACATATTTTATATGTTTTAAAAGTCAAAAGTTAAATTGCATTGAAATTACAACAAAAAATATCAAAAATATTTGAAAACTTTGGGCGGCCATGGCGCAACCTCTGTGTATGTGAGCATTTATTTAAAAAACTCTCGAATTTATTCTAATACATTGAACAAGCAAGCAAGCACCCAATTAATCACTCATGTTTAAAAAATCTTTGAACTTTCTTAGCTATCCCAATTCATGAATTTCTAATTTAAACATTTGAATCATTTAAGGCAATTATGAAATGAGGACTTGTACTTTAATAAGTGTTTTGATATATTTTCTAATAAAAAAATTCTTACAATTTTTTGGAAACCATTTTCCCATTTCAAAAATGCGCATCAGGCCTTGGGCATGTTCTCGGCCCAAGCCATCAAAATTGATCATATAAATTACCCTCCTGCATGTACATCGATACAAAACTTGTTCGAACAGTCAATGGAGTCCTCATCTTCTTCACCGATCTCAGTTTCTTATTTGGACTAACTAAATCTATTCCTCACTCGTCCCATTCTCGCCATCTCTTTCGTCCTCTCCTTAATTCTCCTCGGTATTTGTATAGTTTCATGGTCTGGGTTGTTGAAAATTCTTCTAATACGGGGATTTGATGGGTTCACGCAGGTTGGTTCTTAGCGTGGAAGTTAGTCCTGGTTCATGTTCCTCTGGTTCAAGAGATCTTCGGCCTGCGGAAAAAGCCCATAAAGCCGAAACCCCAAACCCGCGGGAGGCTCTCCCAATTTTATAACAGTATCGACGTCAAAAATTAGAATTCTCAGTGGTAATCTCCAATCCTTTCAATCCCATTTCACTCGTCGACTGGAATTCGCTTTTGCTTGCTTTGTGTGTGTTTTTCGTTACGATGACTTGTTTCGCTTGCCCCTAATATCCAGAAGTGCTTGAATTCTTGAAGAATAGTATTATTCACATAACACTTCTATGAATACCCCTTTCATTACAAAGTGTCTCTAATGTTTTGTGAAATATGTCCTGTGATTTAGCCTAAATTGGACATATGTGGTTTTTGTTAATTGATGCAGTGTTAGCCATCAGGTTCATCGTTAGTTTGATGCCTACTATTTGTACTCTTCTCTGGTTATGATTTGGAATTGGGCTTGCTGGTTTTAATATATTCTTTCTTCAGGCTGGGAAAGTAAGGCATCCTCCCTCAAAGGCTTGAAGCTTGTATAACACTCCCTTTTCGCTATTTGCAAGCTCTTGAAGGAGAGTAGTGTTAGTTTATTAGAGTTGAAGCCTCAAATGTTCTTCTCATTGAGATGCTAATAAGTATGGATATTTCTTAAAAATGTGTCTTTGTTCGTATCAGACACCCCCAACACATTTCAGAGATGCACCAAAACTTGAGTGTCTGTTATTTTTTTACTATTTTTAGGACCAGACAGATCAAACGTTTGGGGGACATGCATGTCTATCACTTAGACAAGTAATACATTACATGTTTAAAGTAATAAATCTCTCCTCCTTTAGGCTTTGTAACTTTAGGAATTGTAAAATGCAAAACTTTCCATTTGTTATGAATAGAAATTTATGTTCGAAATCCACAACATAGAATGTGAAGAATAATTTCTTTCTATTATGATAAAATGAATAAATACTTATTGTTATCATGTATGCATATAGAAATTTTTTTTTTTTTTGTAGACGTGTCCCTACTGTGCCATGTCATGTGTTGATTTTTTTTTGAATTTGTCATATAGGCATGTGGCTGTGTTATGTCCTATCAATGGCGTTACTAAAGAATGTTATTAATCACTGGAAGATTACATCAACTGATTTCTTAGTCAACACTTTCCTAGTTCTTAGGTTCTATTCCTTGGTGAAGTTTGTGGAAGTGTATCACATGCCTTGCGCTCTCCTTTCTTTTCTCAATTGCTCTTTTTTTTTTTAAAATGGTAAGTAGGTTATTGTTCGTGAAATGCCTTTCTATATATGTGTCAAGCATTTCAAAATGGGCAAATTGAGAAGTCTGCAGCATTTAGCCTTTCGTCCTCCAGAATTCTCCCATTTTTCATCCTACTTTTATCCCCCTTGGCAACTTTAAAGTCAGATTCGCTTTGCTTATAAAATAAAAATAAAAAAAAGTTTATAATGTGCATTAACAAATAGCACTTATATGAGATGACTCATTAGCTAGCTCTGACTTGGTAGATTTTTAGTCAGACAAAGTATATGCACAGTGACCTCAAACGACATTCATAATCACCATCTTGCCCTAGAGTTGTACTAGTTTATTTGCTGTAGATGTTTTGTGTATTTGACAACTTCCAAGCATATTCTTGACTTGTCACTGATTACGAACTTGCCTGTTTTTTGCAGGGAAAGGAATATGTACCAACTGATATAATGTTTCCACATGATAGATTGTGTTGATGAACCCTGATCTTGCAAACCGAGTGATTAAAAATGCAAAATTCATTCCGAGTGTTGTGGGCTTAAGCCCCACAAGCTAAACTGTAAAAGAGTATTGTGTTGTAAGGAGTTCTTAACGATGCCTCCCACCCCCACCAATGCCCCAAAAAATTGTAAAAAATGTCGCCACAAAAAGAAAAAAAAAGAAAGAAAGGAAGAACAGAGAACAGCGACCTCAAACGACATTCATAATCACCATTTTGCCCTAGAGTTGTACTATTTTATTTGTTGTAGATGTTTTGTGTATTTGACAACTTTCAAGCATATTCTCGACAGGTCGCAGATTACGAACTTGCCTGTTTTTCAAAGGAAAGCAATATGTACCAACTGATATAATGTTTCCACGTGATAGTTTGTGTTGATGAACCCTGATCTTGTAGACCCAGTGATTAAAATGCAAATTCATTCCGTGTGTTGTGGGCTTAAGTCCCATGAAGCTAAACTATAAAACAGTATTGTGTTGCAAGGAGTTCTTAACAATGCCTCCCAACCCCACCAATGTCCCAAAAAAGTGTAAATAATGTTGGCACAAAAGAAAGAATAGAGAATTGAGTATATGGGTGCATTTGTTTGGAATATTAATGTAGCTATTTACATGTCAAGGAAGACCGTAACTCCCAAAACACACACACATAAGAAGACAAAAGCCATACGTATAAAAATTTTGAAAATAAAGGAGATTGGTTTAATTTGCTGCCTGGATACGTCTTCAATCCAGGATTTTTAGTAACTCTGGTATAAGATGTTTAGCATTCCAAGGGGCATAAAATCTTGCAGGTTCTGCTGGGTCTTGGTGTAGTGCATGAATGACTAAGACAATTACTGGCCCTCTTTGTAGTTAACTTGTACTACCTACCGTAAGTTCATCTCTCAGAAGTCATTACTCCTATGGCATGTATATTCCCAGAGAAGCTAAGTGTGAAATGGAAACTTGAAGTTTGCCGTTGTTTCAGTCGGTAAAATACCACTTTATATTTTCTTATCAGCTGAATATTTTTGTGCTTGCACAGAGACAGAATTCTTCTTCGTTGTTCTTATTTGAAATTTTAAAGGTCCATTTATTAGGTGCACTTGGATGTCCCATGGTAATTAAATTTTACCATTGTGTTTTACTTTGTGTTTGAAATTATATATGTTTCATCAAGATGGGGCCATTACAGTAGACAAAGACCACGAGCATTGAAAGATCGATTTTAGAATCCATTACAGTAGCAGAAGGTTAGATCCTTTTGAGTTGTGTCTTTGGTTGCTTTTAAAAAAAAAAATATCAATTTTAAGATTTTATGACTGGCTTTCTAATGTTTGCTCATAATTATTTCTTGATGATGACTTACATTTTCCCCTTATGAAGCAATTTTGCAAAGTCATTATAATTTAGGAATTCAGTTTTCTAATGCGAAGTCATTATGCATTTCAGATTATGTCACTTACAGGTAGGATCTGGTTGTGTATTTTGTGAATTTGATGATGGTATTCATTCACAGACATTGCAGAACCCCGGCTTCGGCTTAGAATGGGAACCAAATCCTTGTAGTCAGGCAGTCATTGCAGGTGATGAAGGGACCGACCTTGATTTGATGACCAAACAAACACAATATCAACCCTTTGATCCCAACAATGTTTGGAACAAGTTTAAGATCATTGAGCCTGTATATAAAGTTGTTGATTTTCTAAGCCTATAATGAATGACTTCCTTATTTGTAAATACATCTCTTCACAGCCTCAACAACGTTGGTATCCTGTCAAGTGTGACTGATTTTCGGGGATGTGCTGAACTAAAAATTCTAGGGATTTGCTGAATTAAAATTTCGGATTATTCTTCCGTAACTTGTCCAACATACAGTGAAGCATTTCGCTTAGACTTCATATCCATGACGAAATTATAACCGTATCTGTACCATACTAATACCTATTTCATTATGTGCTTTTTCTCATTCTCGTATTTTTGTGTTAAATTTTTCATCATACAATTTTAAGAAAAATAGTATTAAATTAACCCGTATCCCATTTGATACTCTTAAAATGGTACTAACCCCACCCCATGTCTCTCTCTCTCTCTCTCTCTCTCTCTCTCTCTCTCTCTCTCTACCTTACATGTTCATGTCTTTCGTCGTCTTCCGCCGTTCAACTGGAACCGACCCTTGCTTGAACGGCACTGGATTTCTGCTATTCCCCATATACACTTCGTACCCCCAAGCCCTAAAAGACACCTCCGGACCCCACGACAGCACCTCACCAGAGCAATGAAGGACAGGGACTGGCTGCCACAGTCGTACTACGGCTCCGTCTACGTCCCCCGCACAACACTTGCCCTCCGTCATCAACCTTAAATCCCAATTTTCTTTCGCAACCTCTTATTCGTTGGACGGTATATTGCCCTCAACGTGATTTCATTTTCTTTGTGACCAATGTGGAACAATGCTATCTTTTGATTCGACTAAGTATGCGTAGTTTGCTCTGCAATTCAAAGGGAGAGGGAAAGGTATGACCATCTACCCTATTAACTTCTTCTTGTTAGATTTTATGATCACTCAGTTTTTATGTTTTTGATTTTCTGCAATAAGCACTCGGCTAAGTAATTACCAGAATGGTGGTTTCATTGGGCAATTTCAT
>CM065389.1:23312500-23412500 GCA_033060915.1 Euryodendron excelsum | reverse complement strand
TTAGCGGGCTAGCGGGCGCCAGAAGTAAACCGCTTTACTATATGGGGGACTTGGGTTCTGTCCTGATCGATGGGTGTTAAGGGACTTATCATTCTGAGAGGTTTTGTGCTTTCTCAGTGAACATGCCGTGCTAGATAGACTTATAATCTGAGTGATCAACTTTTTCGAAAAACGTGTTGGATCGAGTTCTACAGGTCTGAACTGGAATTGAAACTGAAAATTGAGATTGAAATACGGACTTACCATCTCTAAGAAGACGTGCCAATTGAAATTGGACCAAACAATGCCCTAAAGACATTTTGGTCATTTTGCCCTTATTGGACTTGGCGGGCCTGCAAAGCAGTTGATTAATTGTATTGAATCTAAGAAACTGATTTGGAATTGAATGTGTCTGTGTCAATTTGAATATGAGTCTAGTCGGGCCGGAGATTGTCAGTCGGACAAAAATGAGGTGCTTACATATATACTATGAGAACAAATTACCAAATGCAAAGATATAATCCCATTTGATAAAAATGTCATACCAATCAGAATATATCAAGGGGTATTTCACCAAAAAAAAGAATGTAAATATTTATAACAGTAGGACAATTACTGTTAGGTCAGCTTGAAATCGCGTCATATTGCTTGGCAGGTAACTGATGGATTTAAATGGACATCTGCTATTTATCTAGTGATTAACTAAAATAAATAAATAAATAAATAAATCAATATTCCTATTAAGATCCAATATCTAAACTGTTGAAGATAGCAAGCCACTTTGCAATTATCTAGATGGCTTATAGTCACGTATTTCGTACATAATTATTACTTGAATTGTTTGTTGATACAAATAATTAATCTATAATGAATCAGATATGAAGCATCCTCCATATTATTTTTTAAAATACAATACAAGAAAGCACGACAAATACCTATGCAAATTTCAAGTAAATATGTAGACATTGGCTACAACTATAGCAAAGGAACCTCAAGTAAATAAACAATATTTGTAGAGAAAATATCAAATAGTCTGTTTAACATGTTCTATATGAAAATATGAAACAGTAAGAAAAGCAAAATAGAATTAATTCAGTTACATATATGGGATCCATCCCTTCTTCTTGTTAATGTCCAGTATCTTATTATTTTCTCCAAAGAAATTCACTGCTCAATGACAGTTATAGAAATTTAATGGAACTCTTAATGAAGAAAGATGGAACTCTTAAACATATTCTTAACATTCATAATCACATGAACAAGAAAATAAAGTTGTCAAAGACATGTTTCAAAAGAGAGGGAGCAACGAGACATTGAGGAAAATTTGAGAAGGAAGTTGAAGGTTATTTTCTTCATTTCTTATTTTCAAAATTGGATTTATCTTCTTACTAGTCACTCTTTTCCCTAAAATTAGATGCCATGTGCCGGTAATTGTTTTTGGTTTATTTTCTCTGGTAGGATGCATCAAATACCATCCAAGAGTTGCTCGACAAGTTGAGGCTGTTGGACAAGATGACGTCCCCTTCCTGTAAATTGGATCGCTAAGAGCAATAATATCATTAGCATACATATCTTTACCATATGCAATCTTCTAGAGAATAGTTGACCTGTAAATGTCATGAAAACATAAAATTTTGAAAGAAGGGTGTCATCCTTTAAATGTATCTCTGGCACTGGCCTTTAGTTACACTGCCTTCCCTAATTGTTTTATGGTGTTAATAGCTGATGTATAGAAAAGTAGTAGTCCACGGGAAGGTGAACTTGGAAGTTACAAATCTTGTCTACTGACACTCCTATCGATGCCAAATTTTGTACCAGAATGACATGCAGTAGCTAGACGTATTTTTGATGTAGTTACAATAGCCTTTTTCACTAATGGATTAAAGTGTCTCTTGAATCTTCTACTTGCTGAGAGTGGTATTACTGGTGTTGTAATGTAGCATTGCTCCCTTGCCAAAAGCGTTTATCCTGTTTATCAGGTTTTTGCCCATGTTTAGATTTGTGGCTGGATTTAATCTAGCCGTTTGCTGATGACTGATTATGGATGACGATGATGATAATTAATAAAATAATAATAATAGTGTGAGAATTTGTATGTGTGTACAGACATTCTCCCCAGTTCCTAATTTTTTTCCATTTGATCTTTTCACCCATTTGTAATGTCATTTTTTAAAGAAAATTTTCACCAGTCTATATTTATATCATGCCATATCCATCATCACCGAAGTGAATCACATAAGAGTGCCCAACATTCCTAACCAAATTTTGGCACAAGGAATTATGAATGATGGATTTTGGCACACCTTCCTTATCATAGACACTTCCTTATCTGCTAGCACTTTTTAGACACTTCATTGAGTAAAAGGATATTATCCCTTGTTGGCCCTCTTAATTGAGGGTTTGATACAAACTTGACTTTTGCAAATTTGTCCCAAGTGGCTACACCTATACTTGAACCAACATTTTTATGCCGGACACCCCCAAAATTCTATAATTTTGGTTGGCAATGCCCATCTTGTGTTTGATGATTGAGGTTGAAATTATGAGGTTACACATGTTGCTGAAGTCTTCAACTCTTTACTCTAATATAAATATTCTTATAGTCGGAATCAGGGAATTGAAATTTTGTTTTCTGCTTGTCGTTTGACGGTCTTAGTGCCAACAATTGCATGCATAATAATTTGCATGTTTTCGTGTGCAATGAAAGCAAGAACTGGATTATCCAGAAATTTATCTTATGGGCCCAAGGTGGCAGAGAGTGTGAGAATAACCTTACCTCTTCCTTTTTGTTCTCAGGCAATGAAATAACGATAAACCTAGTCTAATAAAGATGGGTAACATAATACACTAGAAATTTTGTTAATGATTTTGTGTTGAAATTTGGTTCAAAAGAGAAAGCCAAATAGGTGAGACAAATAGAACTTGCAATTTAGACATGGCTTGAACTTGAAGAGAAAGCTCTCTCTCTCTCTCTCTCTCTCTCTCTCCATTTGTGATATTGATATTTTGGTTAGTTGTCTCTACCTAAGTACTTCTGCCATTTGATGGGTTACTAACCATTATTTATCTCTCTCATAAAGGGAGTTCCAAGCTCACTTTTTCATAGGAGGAATGATAAACTCTATTCCCTGTTGAGGGATTCTGGTTTAATGTTGTTTAGATGTTTATTTCTGTTTGATTGTCGACATTTCATATTCAATTTGAAATAATATTTTGGTCATTGCCTTGTTAATCAATTTTTTTTATAAGTTCATTATCTTCTTGATCATTACATGATATAGTTGTTGTCATAGTAGCTCTTCTTGTAGGAAGTAAATTTTCAATTGTTATTTGATTTGCTAACCTCCACTTCCATTGGTATGAGTATGGAAACTGAATATTGGAACATACTAAATAAGATCATAATGAATAGTAAGTTGGGCCATATTAGTTGTAACTATTTTTTTTTTTTTTTTGATAAGTAAATAAATTTATTAAAGAAAGCGCCTAATCACAGGCATAGCCTTTGCACACCAGAAGTATACATCGAGCCTAAGCATTATGAACTAAAGAAAGATTCCCCAAGAAATTGATAAAAGCAAAAGAATAATTACAGAACTCCCCCTGCACCCAAAAATGGAAGCAAGCCAGCAAAGCAAGCTTAAGACGATGGAGTGCTAGAACCATGTCATCAAATTATTTTTAAAGAGGCAAAGGAAAGAAAAAATCAATTATTTTTGTTTAATCTTTGTAAATCTTTGAGATAATATTTTAATAGTCCTTTATAAAGGTTTATATTTAAGTTCTTCTTTGAAGATGCCCCAAACAAATGATGTGTCTCATATATTGTAAAATACATTGAATGTGAGAAACAATATGATTTGATTTACCTTTGAGAGGTATTATATGTGTGTAGTCAATGAGGAGATGCGAGCAACTGGGGAGAGGGGTGCCATTAGGTGAGGCACTAAGTGCATGCACATAATAATTGCCGGTGCCCTTTGCACTTTAATTTCAGCATGGCAAATCCAAATATTTCTTTCTGTGTGTTACAGCCTAGATATGATGCTTTAATTTCAGCATAGCAAATGCAAATAGTAAGCATGTTTTACATATGATTTTATCAATTATGAAACATGGACTATTTCAGAACTTGCTAGAAATATTTTTGTGTGTTAAAGTTTGATTTTAAGTAAAATTTGATAGGTATAGTGGCTTCTTTAGTTGATCTCCCTCATCTACTTAATGATACTAACAATGCAACCTGAATTTACAACTTTTTGTCAATGAAAATGTACATTTTCTTTTTAGGCACACTTCTCTATTTAATAAGTCACAATTCAGCAGAGTTACATCTTTTGGGATATTTCTCTCCTTCCCCATGATGGTTTCTTGCATTCTAATTTTGAACTTGGTCCATGTCAATGTATTTGTGTTGTTAGATGTTAACTTTTGAGCCTACCATTTTATATGTCTATATGATTTTTTCCGGTAACATGAGAGGTTTTCATGGTACTAGTACCTTGCAATCTCAACTCTTGGCTTAAAAAAACAAAAATCTTGCTATTGTGGCCCAAAATTACTGCCAAGGTGGCTTTAGTGAAAAAAATAGTTACCACAAATATGACCCATAGTTACCATCAATGTGAGCCGCAATCCAAATGGTAATTACCATCATGGTTACCAATAAACTCATGGTACCGTAGCCATTCTTATATTACAAAATTGTCCCTTTCAAAAATCAACATACTGTACTAGTCTTATATTTGACAATTTATAGCATTAGGGAATTTGTCTTTTTAGTTTCCACTGCCTTTCTTTACGGAAATCTCCTCATGCTGATAGTTCGAAGTAGCTTGCGCTATGGCCTGGACATAAGCACCTAATTCTGTAGGTTTACTAGAATATATACTCCAAATGAACATGGTTTGTATTCCTAATATCTACTCATTCTTCCAACTTGTCCTGTAATTTTCCTAATTATTTATCCGTATCATGTTAAATGCTGGAGTACAGAAACTAGTTCATTGAAATTATTAGGTTGATTCTACTGTCTGTTAATATCATAAAATTTTTGTATGCAATGGCTATTTGTAATTCGTACAGCCAATACAGACACATCACCTTGTATTATCACTCCACCTAAGTGAAGTAGGAGTATCTTTCCTTTCCTATTCTAAAAATTATGATAGGGTGCGAATATGTGTCTTAAGTTTCAAAGTTATGAATTCTGGTGTGCAAAGCCACCAACAAACGGCTATCTTTTGTATTTCTTAAAATATTCCTTTATACTTTTTTAGGGTAAAATCGTGTTTACAAATAAATTAGAGAATTTTACATATAAAATGGAATTCTTACGTGTTTACATGGTTATATTGCAATCATGACTTCTTATACACCCTAGTTGGGTGCATCTCTATCTAGGCATGTTGTGCTTTACATTTTGTTGTAGCATAGTTGAGAGTTCATATATCGTAACATATTTATCATCCTTCTCTTAAAATTCTGAATCGTCCTCATCCCATTCTTGTACGCTTGTACATTGGATCAAATTTACTAATGTAAAGAGTGAAATTATGTGGATTTAATAGGAACTCTATGAGGTGTGATCTGAAGCTAAATCAAAAGATACACACATGCATCACTTAATTGGTTCTTACATGAGAAAGTCAGAAGCCCTTGCATATGGATCACATAAATCACATAGTGCGTTATCTATTAAAAATTAAGCAAGGTAAAGTTTTGAGAATAGCCAATATGAATTAGCTGCTGGCAATGATGGTTTTGGTGACCAAGCAGTTGCGGTTGTGTAATAATGCATCAAGGCTGTCAAGGCAAGGACACACCTTGTTCATTCGATGGCCAACTACTTTTTTTCCATTGATGAAAACAATGGCCAGGTATGTGCATGGCCGACTGCCTGCAGAAAAATGAACTTTGGAGACTTACTAGGTCATGAAGCCTTACAATGTCTTAAATGATCCAATTAGGAGCAGTTATTTTCTAAAATTCATTCATATTATTTGTGGTTTATTCTCTGTGTTACAATGTTATACTTGGGTCGTGCTCATTTGGAATTTCCTATTTTCATGACTTAGATATTTCTTTTGCTCTTGAGTTTCCTTTTAATGTGGTTTGTTACAACTATGTCTTTCATAGAGTGCTTTTAAGAATGGATGGTTTTCAAATTAAGAGACTGATGATCTTTTTATATTGGCCAAAGAGGTTGGTGGGACATTCCTTTCTTAAACTCTCTACAGCGTGAATTATTGGCTTCTTATGTTCTCTATAGTTTTTGTGCATGCTTAGGTTGGGAGAAACTTCTCTAGTATGGAGGATATCACCTCACACTAGTTTTTGTGCATGCTTAGGTTTGGAGAAACTTGTCTAGTACGCAAGATATCAACATTGAATTAAGTTGTGCTCTTCCCAATGTTTCATATGACATGTCTAAGTATGAACTTCTCATGCTTTGCTCCACTCCACTACAACTTTGAAAATCGGTTTATTGGATTACATCATTGGGATGGCAAAATTGGAGGGAGTTCTAATTTTCCATATTGTATAACTAAATCGAGTTTAAAAAAAATTGAAGAAGTTACATATTTGCTAATTTTGGAGAATTTGAAGATGCTGCTGGGAATTTTTACGTCTAGAAAGTTTTTTTCTTACTCTAGTTTCTCAACAAATGCTTGCACATGATATTTTAGTGACCAATTGCAGGTTATTAGCACTGGGGTGTTCAAAACACTGTAGGCTTTTTTCCATTGTCATATACACGACATGCAGAAGATGTTCAACATGTAAGGACTGTTCTTGCTGCTTTTCTTGTAGAATTTGTTCTATTTGTCTGAAGTCAATTGTTCAAGCTTCCCCATTCCTCTAATCATGCTTGTTTTATCATATTAACATCCTACTTCACAGTATAGACTGCTTGTTCTATCAATTGTCCAAAGGCTCTGAGTGATGTATGTTGGCTATAAATTTTTTTTGCTGGTAATATCCTTGTCAAGAGGGTTGGTGCAATCCAAGATCCTGGACTGTATTTTTATTATAAGTATAAACTCTACTTGAGTATTCAAATTGATGGCTTTAATTAAAATTTCTCAATTTCTTTTGGAAATTATTACTCATGGTGTCAGTGCTAAACTATGAAAATTTAAACTACAACACTTGGGTTAGGACTGCTAATATGCGAAGGTGTGACCCATGGTATAGCAGTTACCACAAATGTGATCAATGTGATTACATTTTGTGATAACTGTTATTACATTTAGCAGTAATTGTTGTCAGCCCAAGTGGTAATTACCCTCGTGGTACTAAAGCCATTCCCTTAGAATTAAGGTTAACTTTGTTCAGTGCTTGCTAATTATGCTTGCAAAATTTTACTATTATCTATGTAAAGGGACAAATATTCTTATTTCTCATATGACCTCCATCTTACATGACTTCCATTGCTCCTGCTCATAAAGTTTGTACAATGTAATACCATGCTAATACCCCAGTTGATGGACTGTAAACCACACCACCAAAATGTTGATCTCAATTTTGCGTTCAACTTCATGGTTACATCAATTTTCAACTGCAAAACTGGAACTTTCTGAAAGAATGCCCCAAAATTATATTTTTCACTACCTTAAAGCATCAAATTCGACTAGTAAAGATACAAATAGATTGTGCCAGCATGCTTCCCTTAAAGCTAAAGCCTAGCCATTTTCAATTTAGCTGCACAGTGACCATTTTGCCACTCAATTGATCTCGGATGAAAAGGGTGTTATTACCACATACAAATAGGCCTTTGAGAAATCAAGTGTACTCCACATGCACCACCACTAGTTAGAAAAAGTATGCTAATGACTTTATACTTTTCGTTCATTAAACAAATTAGGAAATAATCGGAACACCACCAATTGAAATGGAGGGTGGTAAGGCTCTATCTTCCTTTTTCTCATTTTACATTTTCTTAGCAATTGAACTGAGTACTAGGGTTTTTCTCTCTTTGGTGTTTGTTGTTGTAATGCTTCTAGTTTTTTGCTTGTGGTATATCCAGGGATGATTGGAGTCTAATTTGGATGTGAGTTGCTGTAAATTTAGGCTTTATTTAGGTTGAGATATTAGGGTAGAAAAAATGAAATTACGATGGTGATGCTAATAATTTTGTTGATTTCTGTTTCTCAAAAAGGGATATGTTTTGTGTTTGAGTTGGGTATTTCTTGAACTGGTCCTCGGTAGTGAATTATTTGACAATTTAACATTCCAAATTGCTTATTTTGCATGTCATGGCCATTTACTGTGTGATGTAGTTGTAAGTTAGTTCATGTCTGAAGAATTAGGCATTGTATTTAGATTTTGTTTTGTTTATCTGATTGCATTTGCCCACTAAAAAATTCAGCTGTAATATTTTGATTAAATTTTGCATGCGGATCATATGCCCGATAACTTTTCCCTCTTCTTTTGTGCATGTTTTTGCTGAGCTCAAGTTGAGATTGAGGGGACAATAATTGGCCATTAGTGGTATAGAGACTTCGCCTTGGACTGGAAAGGGCTTCAAGAGCTTCAAAGGGATTGAAGATAGCCTCCAATAGGTCTTGGGGCTAGGGTTAGAGTGTATAGGCTAACGAGGCTTGAACCTTGGAGAGAGTTAGAGTTTTGGGAATGTTCGGGAGGCTGTCTCGAGAGACGCAGAGTTTTTTTACAATTTTTCGGACCTGGAATACGCATGGTGGTGCACTGTATTTATAGCTAAAAGTAGAGGAGGTAGCGCCACTAGAAGTGATGCCTAGCCAAATTTTGGCCTAGCGCTGCTAGGAGTGGCGCCAACCTTGTATGAAAGTGATCTCAGCGGATTTGATTCGGCCTTGGGCTGGAAGGCAAAGATTTAGGCGCCACTCCTAGTGGTTCCCAACCATTTTTTGGCCTAGCTCCACTACAAGTGGCTTCGGTTCGATTTGAAAGGCTGTCGAGCAATGGAGCCTAATCAAAAAGGAGATAGGGGCACTCAAAGGTGTCCTAGGATATACTAGGTTGATACCCACAGCCGGTATGGTTGAAAAGGATGACCAGCTCTCTAGGTGCAAAACAGTCATTTGAATCGGGAAACACCGGAATGGACTGGAATGACATTCAAAAGTCGGAAATACTACGAGGAGTGTCCTAGAGGATTACCAGTTTGATACACAGGGGTGACGTGGTTAAAAGGGATTTTCCAAACTCTCAAGTTCCCTTCAAAACACTCTTTAAGTTCTAGCTCAAACTTTCCAAAGTCCAATTTCAACTCCAAACTCTCATGAGTTTAAGTTTTAAACAAACCTCTAAGACTCCTATGAGTCCCTTTTCAATCAAGCCCCAGCGAGAACTACGGATGACCTGATTCTTGTTAATTGATGTACGTAAGGAACCTTCAAATAGGTGCTGTTATAACTTTATTTTCAAGTCAAATGACCTTTTCAAATCAAACTATCTTTCAAAAGTCAAAATTCAAATCCCTTAATTTTTTCTAAACTCTTCTAAAATTTGCATCATTGCATCATTCATCTAAAAAGTGATGACTAAATCTCATTTTCAAAAAATTTTTTAAGTGGATAAAAGTGGATATTAGTAACCGACAATTCAAGTGAGTGAACTAAGAGTGATTAGATATGTAGGTACCGAAAAGGTGGGAAAGAGTGATGATCTCAAAATCAAAGTCATTTTTCTAAAAGTGCTTTAAAATGTTTTTAAAAGATTACTAAAAATCTCTTTTCTAAAAACCTTCTTAAGAAAGACATTTCCAAAACTTTTTTAAAAAACCTAAGTTTAGTCTTCGAACAACACTTAGCTTTTAGGTAACCTAGCACATCTTTAACTATGTTAGTTGACTACTCTAAAACTTTTCTAAAAGCCCTTATTCAAATAAAAAATAAGTTTTCAAATTCAAAACCCCTGCCGCACTTGTCCTTTTAGGAGAGTAAGTTCTAACAGAGAGAGTACCGTGTTTTTTCTTGAGCCTAGAGGGCTTAGGTAAAAATCGGGGCGCGACAATTTTAATACGTTTTTTCTTTATAAAAAAAAATATGGTAACAAAATTCAACATAAAAATACAAGAATGCAAAAAATACAAATATATAATCATACAAACATTGGTTAAAAAGTCGGGATAAAAAATATAATAACAATTATAAGCAATTTTTTCATGTACATGTTAGTAGGTAATATTTTTTTTGTCTTATATATATATATATATATTAATTTTTAAACATATTACTAACAACAACTAAACTACAGTGCTAGATAAATGAATTTTATTTTTTATTTTATTCTTTCAATACTTGATATAAGAATAGGTTAATTTATCGACTTTAATTTTTAATTTAATATTTGGACTATCAGTTAATAAGAAGTTATAGAAAAGAATGTCTAATAGTTTAAGAAAACCAATTATTAGAAAATATCACAAATATATATATTATATGATACTAGTAAAGACACATGAATCATTAGCTATACGAGTTTTTTATTTATTATAATTGATCATATAAAGTCGAATGAATTTAAAGTTCATTAATTTTGCTATTATAATTATATAGTAAGTATAAAATCAATAATGTTCTACTATTATGTTAGATTATATCATAATTTTTAATTGAGTGTTTTTATAAGTATTATAGGTGAAACGTTTAAAACATGGACTATACCGTCCAACTCAAAAAAACAAGTATTTTTCGTCAAGTTTTAGATTTGGATAGAAAACAAAAATTATTTTCATTTATATCTATGTATGAATATTATACGTGAATAGTATGAGTATTCACTAACTAGGGTTTTGGGTAATGGTGTCAGGAAAAATATAAAAAATGATTTTTGTTTTATTCAAACACAATAGTAACATCCAATCTTTATGGATACTTTAGGACCATTAAATACTCACTCACACATTTAAACATCTTCGATTTAGGACGTTAGCTCAAAGCGCTAACCCAAGCCCAGACGTTAACTGTAAAGCTCCAATAGAGTCACATCGCCGTTAAAAATAAGAGTAATATTTTTGCTTCAATGCCGAACCGTTTTCGGAAAGAACGTGACCATTGTTTTGAAAACCGGACCGGATCGGCTAGTTGAATAGGAAAAATCGGGAACCGGTCTAAGTAACGGTCCAGTTAATCCTTAAAACCCGTTTTGATTAAAATCCGGTCAAACCTAGTCAAATCCAGTCAAATCTGTGATTAAACCGCGATCCGGTCAATAAACCCGCTACTTGAACCGGCCGGTTCAATTTTTAAGATAAAATTTTAAATTTTAAGTATTAAAATTAGTGTAAAAAAATAAAATATATTTTATTACTATTAATAAATAAATTAATGACATAATTATGACATCATGGGTCAATAACGGTTGATCCGACGGTTGAACCAGTGACCCGTGACCCGGCCTCTCTTCCAGTTCGCTCAACGGTCCGGTTTTCAAAATATTGACCGTGACTATTTTTGAAGAATTGGTAAACCGCTTTTGAACCGGAGAATAATAAAAGCGTTTATGGTTCTCTTGGACCGTCTTTTTTAGCAACCGGAAGGCATACAACTAGAGAGCAATTTTTAGGGTTTAACGGCAGCCTCCCAGTTCTCCCCATTCGACATTCCTTCCCTGCTCTGTCTTAACTGTGACTCTCGCGACTGCGAAGTGCGATACAGCCTCAGATACTCTCCAATTTCTCTCCGTCTATATACTTACATATATTCCTGCAAATTTTGAATTTTGAGACTCTTCACTACATATTCACATCATCTGGGTGTGCATTTGTCTCATTTTTTGTGGGGTTTGTAATTGATTTTGGGTCAATTTGATTACTGTTACCTACATTTTGATTTAGGAATTCACCATGTGTTTGCTTCATTTTTGGCGTATGTTTTATGTCTTCCAAATTTGATGTAAGGGTGTTTGAAGTCTTGTGTGTTTCAACTTAACTACTTAGTTCTAATTAGCTGTTGGTAGGTTGAAAATGAATCAAGTACTGTCAAATCCACGTCTCTCTCTGTTCATTACGCTTGGTCTGTTACCATATACCCGTACGCCCATGGTGACCGTACATATGTTTTTTTGTACTGACGACAGTGGTGTTCCCTGATTACAACAACGTTTTTGAATGTTTTTATTCAATCTTTAATCGAATTGATGCTCTCATAAATGTGGCGCCTCCGGTATAAATCATGTTTCCTGTGCGGGTAGATTTTGTGTTTCTTGTTCAAATGTTGACCTGTTGAATGATTTTCTCAAAAGCATGATCATCTTTATGCTGTGTTTGGATCTTCTATTTTCAAAGGAAAGGAAATTGAAAGAGAAAAGGAAATTACTTTCACATGTTTTGATTTTTGGGCAACCAAACCAAAAAAATGATATGTTTAAGCAAACCCATTCACTTCGTTCTCATTTTCCTAATCCAACCAAGAAAATAAATACATGAATGAATTGAGATTCTTTCACTTCATCTTTCTTTTCCCATCTTTTCACTTTCTGGTTCAGGCAACCCCCGCCAACCAAAAAAAAAACCCCAACACCTCACTCACACACAAAAAAGCCAAGATTCAAAATACTCTGTTAGATAACTGGAGAGTAAGTTTACAATTGGCCTTGCCCATTGTTTGCACTTTTTAGGGTGCATTCCTTTTTTTTTTTTTTTGGTGTAATGCTTCCATTCTTTGACAATTTGGAGTCTGGCTCTACGTATTAATGAAATCAAATATGGTCCAGCTTGCTTTCTCGTATGGTGTCCTATTCTCGCTATATAATGTGTTTATCATGCCTATCCCTAGTTTTGTCATCTTCTATTTGGAGCTTAGGGGTGCCTTCTTGGTCCTCCAATTTTATTTGAGAATGTGTTCTATTTTCCCGTCTCTCCCTACTTCATGAAACTAGGTGGTTAATGACTTTTCATATATTCATTCATGACATCAAATGCTCTAATTTCCTTCAATTTGTTTCTTGATTTTGCTCTTCCAATCTCTCATGTCCTGTGTTCTTACCAGAGTGTGAACGTCTTCTTCTGACGGTTCTCCATCCCTCCTTTGGCTGGGAATTTTGTGGTCAACTTATGGTTAAATCCCATCCAGTAGCTTCTAAATCCGACTATACTTGAATTATTGCTTCAATATGTTTTGGTTACTTATAGTTTCCCCCAAATCATATCACATTGTAGGGACTTATACTCTACGCCATTCAACCTGATATTTGTTAAGTAGCTGTTAACTACTTGGTTTTTTTTCCCTCACGATTTTGCTGACCTTAGGTCCTTGTCTTGGTTTATGGGCTACAATTTGTTTCTTTCTTTCAAACTTTTGTGCTCTTTTATGACATGCATATTTATGTCCAGTTTTTTAGGGCCCAAATGATTAATATTGGGGGAATATTGTACTTGTAGAAAGTTCTTGCAAGTGAATCAATTATGTAGAGACCTAATGATTTTCTGGAGATAGAGTTGAGGACACTGTGGATCATTTGCTTATCCACTATGATGTGGCATGGCAATTATGGAGTATCTTATTCTCTGTTTTTGGGATTATTTGGGTTATGCCGAAGTCAGTGGTATCATTATATGAATCTTGGTCAAGGGGATGCAAAGACCGTGTTAAGAAGAAGCCGTGGAGGTTGGCTCCGTTGTGTGTAATGTGGTGCTTATGGAAGGAGCATAATAGAGAACTTTTGAGCAAGCTGTTTTACTAGTTTATTGAGTAAAGGATACTTTATTGCATACTTTTCATTTTTGGCTTTCTAGGAGTTTTAGTGATTCCTCTTTTGCTGTGATAGATTATATATGTGATCTTTCTTTGAGAGGGAATCTAGGATCTTTTTAATATACATCTTGTTTAGTAGAGGAGGTTCCTTCCTTTGCAATAAATAATGTTTATTTATTTATTAAAAAATTGATCTTGTGTAGTGAGTCTTATAGGATAAAGGTTGTTTTGCAAAATGAGGTATGAGTTTGGGCTCCATCTCAATGCCCCCGCAAACTTCCTAGAGAGCTCAATAGAGCCCGCTCTACATAGACACAATTGCAAGAAGAGGGCACTTCTCTGGGATAGTACCTCCGCCTCCTTCCTTACTTCACATAACAACCCTACCTTTGCTTTGCAATGAACAATTCAACTAGTCACAATTTCAAGTCCCTCCCCCACCACTACATGATCACCCTCAATGTAATGCTGCTCATAGACATTATGTTGCTCCTTCACTCTCAGCACCAAAGTACATATCCTTGGCCTTTCTTCTGCTACCTAATTGTCATTACCTATTATACGAGCTGCATAGACTTATCAAAAAAAATTATTCGAGTTGCATAGAGAATAGTGGCATTAGTTACCTCATCAAATTCACTTATCGATTCATCTCCATGAGACACTCCTATGCTTCCATTACCTGAATGTTTTTCATTTTCTCATCCATCATCGCCTTCCAAGCAACCGCAAAGTTCAGCATCACTCATCAAACTCTTGACATGCAAAGTCAATGTACTCATAGTTTGGGACATTGATCTTTTGCACAAAATAATCATATATTGATTCAAACTTCACAAACTTGAGCATAAAACTAAAAACATGTCCTTGTATGTACATGGGTTGGCATGATAATCCGTGCAACACAACCTCTCAGTCTTATGTCTATTCATTCACCTTCTCTTCCCCTACAACTTTTCAACAATCAATACTATTGATTTGTCTATATGGCCACAGTAGTTGGTGCACATATGTTTTCATTTCTCAATAAAAATATTAGCATGGTATAGTTGTTAGTATGTTACAAGGGTTATATGTCAACAGTGCAACACTAATGACTATCATAAGCAGGCAGGTGGTGGTCTTAAAAATTATAGGTGAGATATGAAGCGAAATGTGGACTCTTGAATTGAATCAAAAGGGTTGAAAGTTTGGAATTTTGGATGGTTTACTTCATTGGTGGAGTTGATGTCGAAGATGATGATGGTACCATGATGGTGGCCATGGAGTGGTGTTAGGGTTTGTTGAATAATTGAATCAACTACATTTCCGCAGAGGAGAAGGAAATGTAGCTAAAAAATCAATTGGCCATGACAAATAAAGGAAAGTAGCCTCTACGTGTGATTGTCTTGTAGCTAGGGGGTGCATGGGCGGTTATTATTCAGGTTGCATCAAACTAGACACAAAACGACCACCCTTTCAAGGAACAAAATTTTCACTTGTTTCTGTTGAAATGGCCGAAATGTTTCCGTCGCCCAAGAGACCCAAAGAAAATAAACAATAAGTTATGTTGACCCAAATTTAATATTTTTTTGTAAATATTGTACAATGGTTATTGAGAAATATGCAAAAGATTGTGTTGTACTATATTCCTGTTTGTCACTTCTGAAAAGTTTCTGACATATTTTCAAAATGTTTTCAAAACATTTCCGTTTATGTGCTAATTGAAATAGCATGTCGAAACAAATTTTGATCCTTGCACCCTTTAGAACCAAGCCGAACCAACTAGAGGAAACTCGGATTGGTTCGGATTGGATGTATTTAATTGCATTTCACCTGAATTGTTTATTAAAAGTTTGCAGCATAAAACAGCCTCCTCCCTTGAGTCGACGGAGCAGAGGGTCCTTCCTTGAGCAGAGAGGGAGAGCATCCTCCCTCGAGTCAAGGAAGCAGAGTATGGATGCGAATGCTGTAATGAGGTGTTGGGGAAGCAAAGTAGTGGTGGTAGGGAATTAAAGAGTTTGATTAGTACCATCAATTATGATTGTAGAGAGGAAGTGGCTGGAGTTAAGGGTAGGAAAGGGGGTTTTCTTTGTAGTCATGCTTTTTATTTCTATTGAGCCTTGGTTAGGGCATCCATTTTTTATTCATATTTTTGGTTGTTTTTGTTTCCCTGGAGGCCCAGGTTGTCACAGGGGTCTAGGCCTTTGTTTTCTCTTTCAATTGGGTTTTGCCTCCTTGACATCTTCTTTAATTTTATTTGCTTTACCCATTAAAAAAGAAGAATTAGAAAATATTAGATGCACTGCCTGTTTCGTAAATATGCTTCTAGAAAAGGTTGAGCCTAGGGAAATACTGTTATAAGTGCATCACTGCTTGTATTCACACTTGGGCTCATTGGCTCATGGAAAGCAGGTTCATAAGTACATAGTTATGAATGGATCAAAAGAAAATTCAACACTTGGCATGGCTTTGATAGTCTTGTAAGCAACATTGTGAGTGTCTTCACATGGCTCTCTTTGGTGTTTGAGAAGATAGATGTCAAGGATGTCTATCCTTGCACTGCCACAATAAATGAGTTCTCATTGCAAGGAGATGCCTTATTCTCCTTATATGTCTCCTCTCAGATGCTAGACAATGGGTTAGAGCCAACGAGTTTACTTAATTAGTTTTATTAAATGCTGGTTCTTTTGTTCTTTTGTTCAATATGACTATTAATTCTCTCTCTCTCTCTCTCTCTCTCTCTCTCTCTCTCTCTCTCTCTCTCTCTCTCTCTCTCTCTCTCTCTCTCTCTCGTGCATGTATTTAAAGTGTGGTTGTTCCATGTATTGAACCTCACTACATATATCCCTAGTCTTGGTTATTATAACCAGTCCATATAGATGAACATCTTTAAGTTTCATTGTAGACTGCATAACATAAATTTTACGATCCCATATTCTCAAACCAAGACAGTTCCACACCATATCCATACAACATGAGATTCAAATGAATAGGTATATATAGTGTATATACAGCTAGATTAGCTGAGTACACTCTGCATAAATAACCATCATTAAATTTTTTTGCATAAACTAAACCAAGTTTAACAAATTAAAATTTGGTGCCATATGGGGAGTTCATATGTGTCATTCAAATTCTACCAAACCCCTTCTTCTCTTCCCAAAATCTCGCTGCACCACTTCCTTAGTTTCTATTGAGGCCAATTTTCCACATCAATTTGCCAGAGCATGATGCAATAAATTTAGTGGGATTATATTTCACTTGATTAGGAGAGCAACAGTAACTTTTTTAGTGACCTTATGAACATGTCGTCACTCACTTTAGCACCATTAGTAAAATGAACTAGTTTACTCTTTGGGTTTTTCATGCATTTCCTTAATCAAATAAACTGTTCTTTCATTATATTATTACACGAGATATTCTTTTCTTGGTTCCTTGTGCAATTAGGTATCCATTGGTAGCATGCTAGCCTTTGGTTTATTTGTTCCATTACAGTGTTGAGTAATTAAGGATGTCTTTTTGGTTTCAGATGTGCCTTGAGACCAGATGGATAAGGATAAGTTGACTTCGGAGTGTTCTACTGGAGCAGTGTCATTCTCTCAAACAGTGGGAATTGAGTGGTGGTCAACTGAAACATTCCTCAAAACTGATGAATCTCTTGATGATTATGCCAAATTTCAGCACTCAGTACAGGACATCCTCTCATCTTTGGTCCTGTCAGCTACCAGTGAAAACGAGGTTATTTTATTTACTTGTAATGGTGTTTTACATTTATATTGCCTAGTTTTAACCTTTTCTTTTGGCTATGAAAATATCAAGCCATGTGAATCTGCAGCTGGTACATTTTTCTTGACAAGTGGAAAATTACTTTAAGACATCCTCCATCCAGAATGTCAAAGAACGTCAACTTTCCAACAATGTGGGCATATTTTGTTACTTAGAGCCTTTGAATTGTCATCTTTATGAGAGGTTAAGAACTAAGGATTACAGGTTAGGGTGATGAATTGATTTGTTAATGTGCTAGAAAATGTTTGTCGAAGAAAGAGAAAGAACTGAGAGATCGAGTTTTCTCACACTTCTAGAATAGGGGACTGGCATCTAGAAAGCACGGACACACCATTTAGGGTGCCGTATCCGTGTTGGACACATGACGAACAACACATACTCCTTGGATGCGCCGTGACACATGTTGGAAATGCCAATTGGCGTGTTCAATATTTTTGTTGATATTTTTTTTACTGGACATTTCTCGAACACTTCGTGGACACGTGTGTTGACTAGTTGGATACGTTTTGGGACACAAAGAGGTTGAAATATTATTATTAAAAGTATTAAATGGGGTCGAATTTATTAATTTCAAAATTTTAAAATACCATAACATAAAACACCCAAATGCAATTTTTTAAATCCTTAACTTGTTAGTTGTTATATTATAATTGTGATCTTATTTAGTTGTTTTCATATTATTTTTAGTGATTTATGAATTTTACATTCATATATATAACAAATAATTAGAACATATAAAAAAAAAAATTTTTACCGTGTACCTGTCATTTCTGTGCACTCATTTTTAAAAAAATGTTGTTTTCGTTTTTGTACATGTGTCCGTATCTAGTATCCTACGGTTGAGGCAGATAGAGAGGAAGGCTAGCCTTTCTTACTTGTGGTTCTTAGGTTATCACATCCTGGAAGGGATGTAACTTAGACATCACTAGAATAACAAATGACTGTAAGGGGTGCAGAGGCAGGTTAGGCTTATAAGGTAGATAAAAAGAAAGCTTCCAGGTTTATAGTAAGAAAAAAATCTAATATTTATTAGTTTTGAACTAGAAAGCACGGACACTCATTGGATGAGCCGTACACGTGTTGGACACATCTCGGACACTGACACGTGTGAGACACGCGCAGACACTTTTCAAAATTTCATTTTACGTGTCCGATTATTTATTTATTTATTTTTAAATGAGACACTCAACGTACACGCTTGGACACGCGTGTCTTATTTTGAACACTTTAGGAATACGGTGAGAACTAACTATAAATTTTAAAACTAAAAAATAAGGTTTATTTTGTCAATAAGAAAACTTTAAAATATTAAAAAGAGAGAAAATACCTAGTCTGTTGGATCTAGGAAAAGAAGAACAGATATGCTAGTTATGAGTGTAGATACATGTGTCCAACCCCCCTACAGAGTATGACTCTTGGGCGCCTCACCGCTTCTCTTTTCATATGCTTGGTCCCACTTGGCAGCACGCCAAGGCGACGCGTAGACTAAGGTAATCTCGCCTACAGAAGATAGCGCGAAGAGTGTCTTCTCCAAGTTAGGGCACTAAAAGGGCCTCTCACGCACGGCACTTCCTGGCACGGTCATGGAACCTCTCCACCGAGCATCCTCTCCTTTAGGCAACCTATTCATACTTGATCTAGAGGCACTTCCCTCTACAAAATCGAGGGAGTCTCCGCCCGAGGGCACCTCGCTCATGACTTCGTGTTCGGTACCTCCTGGCACAGCCATGGAACCTCTCTGCTAAGCGCCCTCTCCTTTGGGTCATTCTTCCACACTTGGCCATAATTCTCCACATAAGTATATCTCTATAACCTAAGTTAGAGGCAGGACCTAGGTACTCTCGGGGTCACTTCGCGCAGGACCATCAGGAGACAAGTAAATTAGAGGCTAGAGTTGAGGGTTCGTTGAGGGGCCTCGTCCCTTGAGGGCCTCTACTTCTTAACCGATCTTAGAGAGAAACAAATCTCCACCAAATCACGCCATCAAAGCAAGATGACAAAGGCATTTAATGAAAGTTGACTGCTGAGACCTACCAAATCCCTACCATCCTCTGAGGGGATCTTGACATAGAGTTGACATTTGGAATGCCAACTCTCGGGGAACCAGCTATTAGACCTGAACACTTACATGTTGCAGGTCATGGGGCCAATCCCTGAGAATCTCCCTCGCCTATATTAAAGGGATCCCCGTTCAACAACAAAAACAACACAACACTCGAATAACAATCATAAAAGAGAATTCTCCAAGAATCTTCATAAGCTCTCTAGCTCCATCTCCATAAGCCTCTCTAGCTCCCTTAGGGTACTGTCACTCTTTCTTCCTAGGACCGCTTCTCTCTCTCTCCTCCTCTGGCGGTTTTCTGCGTAGATGAGCGCCTGTCATAACTTCCCAAAGGGTCTCCCTCTACTAGGTTTGACTACTCACCCCTCTACCTTTCATACAATACTCTATTAGGGAAGAGCGGTACTCACCGCTTTCCATGGCACCTAAGAAGAGTACTCAGGCTACCTCCCAAAACCTCTAAGGAGCTGAGGCTTCTACCCAGCAGGAGCTCGATCCTCCTCCCGAGGAGCAACTCGATGACTCGCCTCATTCGGCCGTCCCCATGAGCGCCAATCAGCCAGAAATCTTCACCGAAAGCATGACCTTGATGCAAAGAGCTCAATAGCTCATGCTCGAGACATTGTTGTCGATATAAAGCGGGACTCCACCCCCACCAGCCCAACTGGTGGTTCACTTGGCACCCATTGACTTGGGCAACCTCCCAAACAAATAGGAGGGCTTCGAGGTCAAGCCAGAACTCTCTAATAGGAACCCTCTGATTCCTCCCCTCCCGATGGTGACCCTCATCGCAGCGTCCACCGCAGCTCCAAGCACGGGGATGGCTTCCGCGGCTACCCCCGCGCCAGCCTAGACACCTCATCCTAACCAACTCGTCACCATAGACCAAGTGAAAGCATAATTCCAAACCCTCTTCGAATAAGCGTGCTCCAAGCTACTATGTTGGATCTTGACTTCCGGCCACCATATGCCCCAAGTTCACCCGTTTCGACAGACAAAAGGGTAACACCAGAGAACACATGATTCATTTCACTAAAACTGTGGGACCTCACCAAGCAGATTCTCCAAGTCCCTCACAGACAGAGTGTACTCTTGGTATGTAAACCTTCCTCCTCGCTCCATTTCATCATGTGAAGATATGTTGCAGAAATTTTAAGAGAAGTTTTTCTACGCGAAGGAGCACCTCAGCTCCCTCCACCTCAGACGGGTCGTCCAACGCCCCGGCGAGGACGTCCTTGTGTACGTCAAACGTTTAAGAGAAAAAGCTATCGAGATACAAGGCTTCGTCATTGAAAAACAGATAGCCAAAATTTGCATCGAGAGCATGCTCCCCCAATACAAGATGTATATGGTCAACCACAAGTTCGAAGACTTCTCTAACCTCAACCTCGCGGCTCGAAACTTAAACGAGACAGTCTGAGCATATTATCCTCCTCAAGTTTTCCCTTGGCAAACAACCACCCCCTCGTGGAGGTCTCCCTCAAGGCGAGGCTATTCACCAATAACCCCCTTGTGGAGGTCCACCTCGAGGCGAGGCAACTCTGCCTACGCCGCCGAGGGACCTTCAAGGCGTAACTCCAAGTATAGTTGAAAGCGGAACTCTAACAAAATATCACCACCTTTTTGTATGTTAGTAGAGGAAGCAATAGCACTGCTAGCCGATAGGGCAGTCTGGCTCCCAAGATCAGAAAACCTCCCTCAAAGAGGGATCAAACACAACCGAACTACTACGCTTATCACTGAACAGTGCAACATCCCACCAAAGACTGTTGGGCTTTCAGAGAGCTCATCCAGGCTCAAATGAAGAATGATTTCATCGACCTCCCCCAGAAGGATGTCCACAAAGACCCTCTCCCATGCCACAGAGATAACGGCAAAGCCGTCATAATGCTTTCCCACTACGAAGAGCTCGAGGAAGTTGCCGTCGAAACCACTAAGCCCTCCTAACAAACTTGTCCGGATTTTGAAATCCGAAGAGCCGTCATTCCCCAAAATTCCATTAAGTTGAAACATTTCTTTGATGGCTTTGGCCTTTCCAATGTCTTAAGGTTCGAAGCCACCAAAGCCATCCTTCACTTGGCCGAGGACAACGATAAAGAGTGCATGACCATCAATGGTTCTGTTCACCGAACTCTCAAGGATCATGCCCTCGTCATCACTTTCACTGAGGCCGTCCGTCAAGTGTCGTTTCCTTACAACTACCCTCTCTATGTTCCGGTCTTGATCAACGGCGTCGAATTTCAATGAGACTTTATGGATGGAGGGGTTTCGCTCAATATAATTCCATATTCAACACTTAGAGAGGCTGGGATACTCGAGAAACAGCTCGTGAGGTAACCCATCAGCATTGCCAGCTTCGGCAACCGACAACATAAAACACTCGAATATGTCAGAATTGATCTTATAGTGAGAGAGAGCCACTCGGCCACCAAGTTCCACGTCATAGGTGCAAATACCACCTACCACGCCCTCCTAGGGGCGCACATGGCTCCACCGATATGGGGCTATCCTATCCACCTATCACTAATGTGTCAAGGTTATCTAGAAGAATGAGATTGTTGTCATCGTGGGCTTAGACAAACCATTTCGCGCTGAAGAATCTCACATGGCCAATGCCGTTTTCTACTATTACTTAGAAGAGGAACTGCAGCCCTCGCCTCCTCGAGGCATCCGCATCTCCAAGTGGAAAGATCTCTCCAAGGAGGATGGACTACAAGCTTCAACATATGGGAAGCGCCCTCGCCAAGAAGGTCCTCTTCACCTAAAGCAAAAGATTTCCTGAGTTACTCACTATAAGCGAGTTGATGGCAAGATTGTTTATCGCTTATGATGGTGCACAAGGACGATCTCCCCCAATACTGAGGCTGGTCCCTCACATGAAAGCTAAGCGCTTACAGGAGAGCCAACCTCAACCTCTCAACCAAACTTCCATGAATGCTTCTCCCTTTCAGAACTTGTGAAGAAAGTCACCACGAGGAAGCCCAGCCTATGCAAGAAGAACAAATTTCCAAAGACAAAAAAGAACTCCCTCCATACCTCAACCAACCCAAGAAACACCTGAGCTTCAAGAAGTGAAGCCAGCTCGCGAATGTCTCCAAGATGGCCCTCGGCCTAAAAAATAAGAACTCGAGGAACTTAACCTCGCCTCAGCAAAGGAGGCCCCTCGGCCAATCTTCATTTGCGAGGACTTACCCGCCGAGCAAAGAGCCTCCCCTCGTTTCCTTATTCCAGCAATACTTGGATGTGTTCGCATGGAATGACGAAATGCTAGGATTGGACCCTTTGGTCATAGTGTATCGCCTCAACGTCCTCCCCTTGGCTCGATCTGTCAAACAAGCAATCCGTTTTTACAAGCCTAAGGTTGAACTCAAAATCAAAGACGAGGTGGTCAAACTCCTAAATGCCGGCTTCATCAAGTCCATCCAACACCCTTTATGGATGTCCAGTATTGTCCTAGTCGTGAAAAAGAATGGCCAAATTCGAGTTTGTGTTGATTTTTGAGATTTGAATTAGTGTTGTCCTAAAGATGAATACCCACTGCCCAACATCGACACGCTTGTTGGCTTAATCGTGGGACGGCACATGCTCTCATTCATGGATGGCTTTAGCAACTGTAATCAAATCAAAATGGCCCCCGAAGACTCACTAAAAACAGCCTTCCGAACTTCTATGGGCAACTTCTTTTACACCGTGATGCCATTCGGTCTCAAGAATGCCGGGACCACCTACCAGCAAACCATGACAGCCATCTTCCATGACATGTTCCACAAAGTCCTCTAATGTTACATCGACAACCTCGTGGTGAAATCCAAAGATGGAATCAATCACCTCAAGGATTTCCAACAAGTCTTTGGAAGATGTTGTTGCTATCATCTTAGGATGAACCTCCTCGAGTGTGCTTTTGGAGTGACCGCGGGGAAATTCCTCGGCTGCATGGTGCGTAGCCACGGTATTAATCTCGACCTCTCAAAACTGGCCGCCATCAAAGGGATGCTTAGGCCAACCAACCCCAACGAGCTCCGAACCTTCCTTAGCCGAGCGTCCTTCCCCCGAAGATTCATACTAACAATGGCAGAAATCACCCAATCCTTTAGTTCCCTCCTCAAGAAAGATGTTAAGTTTGATTGGAAGGTAGAAGCCTTTAAAAAAGTAAAAGTTGCCTTGACCTTGCCTCTTACCATGACACCTCCGTAACAAGGCATACCCCTCCTCTTCTACTTCACCTCCACACCTCACTCTATTGGAGCACTCTTGGCTCAAGAAGTAGACAGAGTTGAATGACCAGTATACTACATCAGTCGAGTTATCCAGGGGGCCGAGGCACGCTACTTTCCAGTCGAGCGTCATTGCCTCGCCTTCATCTTTGAGGCCCAAAAGCTCCACCATTACTTGCTTGCTTACACTTTGCACCTCATCACATAATGCGACTCCATTCATTTCCTACTCACTCAACCAAAGCTAGCAGGAAGGCCAACAAGATGGCTCCTTTCCCTCACCGAGTATGGCATCACCTGGAAAGCATCTAAGGCTGTAAAAAGTCAAGCCCTCGCAAACCTCCTAGCCCATTTCCCAAGTGGCTAGTACAAACCTCCATTCGAAAAACTGTCCTGAGATGACTTCCAAGCGGCCTTGGCCTTGTCTGAAGGGGAGTGGGCACTAAACTTTGACGAATCCTCCACCTCCGAGGGCGAAGGCGCAGGAATCGTCTTAACCTTGCCAAACGAAGCCGAGGTTTAACCTCTCCTACGAACTCAACTTCACATGCTCCAACATTGAAACTGAATATGAAGCCCTCGCATTAGCTCGCATAGGCCTCTTCGTTGCCCTCAACATTGGAGTTACACGCTTGTGCATCAAAGGGGATACCAAGTTGTTTGTCAAGTAAACCAATGGAGATTACGCCAACAAGGAGCCCGCCCTCACCTCATACAAAACAATAACCCAAAGGTTAATGAACAAGTTTGACGCCATCTGAATTGAAAATGCACTGAGGTCCAACAACCGCCACCCTCGCCTCAAAAGTCGAGGTGGTCGAGGAGCCTACCAAGATCGAGGTACTCAAAAGAACTATACCATGCTCAGTCGCCATGATCCTTACCGAGCCAAATCCCCAAGATTAGCGGGCACCTATCATAGCAGAACTTCAAAGCTCTCCAGGAAAAATCCCCCTCAACGAGCTCGAGCATTTCACCATGTACTAAGGGGTGCTCTACTACTGTGGACGAGGAGGACTTTTGGCCCGATGTGTAAAGCTTGAGGAAGCAAAAATCAAACTTCATCTTGTGCATGAGAAGTCCTATGGCACCGGAGACGTAAGTCTCTATCGTCAGCTGCAACGCCAAAGCTACTACTGGCTTTCCATGTCGAAAGATCCCACTGAAATTCAAAGCCATCGCCTAGCCTGCCTGCAACAATAGCCCTCCAAAGCCGAATGCAACTTCATTGAAATTTTCACAGACTGGCGCCAACCTTACATAGATTACCTCTAAGAAAGATCCTTCCCCACCAATCAAGCTAACTTAGTCGAAGTAAAAAAGTTGGCCCTCGGTTCATCATTCACGAGGGGTCCCTCTTTCGTCGAGGCTTCAATGTTAAACCCTTTCGATGCTGGAGTGGGAGGGAAACTCAAGAAGCCTTTCAACGAACTCACGAGGCTGAATATCGAAGAGGAGCTAAATTGTACCAGCAGCTCATTCACCTCGGCTACTATTGGCTAACAATGGAAGTTGATGCCCTCGCCCACGTGAAGCGTTGCCGGGCATGCCAAATCCATGGCAACCTTATCCATGCCCTGGCAGTTGACCTCCAATTTCTCGGCACTCCCTAGCCATTCCACACTTGGGCCATGGACCTGATAGGTCCTATTGCTCCACCCTCCCCAGGCCATATAGGATAATCACAGTTACTGAACTCTACACTAAGTGGGTGGAAGCAATTCCTCTCAAAAGGGCTACAATGGCAGCAATCTCAAACTTCGTTCAGGAAAGTATCATTTGCCGCTTCGGCATTCCTAAGGTCATTCTTTTCCGACAATGGCACACCCTTCATCAATTGGCAAGTAGGACAACTCCTAGCGTCCTATAATGTCAATCACCACAACACCCTACGACCCTCGAGAAAATGGCCAAGCCGAGGCTACCAACAAAAGCATCAAAATCCTAAGTTGAACACTTGAAGATTTTTAGAAAGACTAGGCCTATGCCCTCCCCGGCACTTTGGGTATACCGCACTTCACAAAGAAGACCCACTCAAATGACTGCGTTCTCCCTAGTCTATGGCACCGGGGCAGTCTTGCCAGTTGAAATAACGGTACTCTCGGCACAAATGGCCCTCAAGAGCAAGGTTCTCAGTGACCTCAAGCCAATAAAGCTTGAGGCCTTAGATGAGCGGCGAGACCAATCTTGAGCCAACCTCCAAACATATCAAACTTTTATCTCCAAAGCCTACGACGCCCTCATGCAACCTCGGCAATTCCAAGAAAACTTAGTCCTACGAGCTGCCCAACATGTCATGAGGGGCACCTCAGCTCCCAAATTCTCTCCAAAGTGGGAAGACCCCTTCATGTTCAAGGAGGCAAATGAAAATGGATACTACAAAATCTCCAGGCCCGGCTCCAACGATCTCATGTCTCCTATAAACACCAAGTGACTTAAGAAGTACTACTCGTGATCTCGGTGTGGACTTTATGTTTTATGAAATCTCCAATGTATCTCCATGGCTTATTATGAGTAGTTTTCTCCATGAGTATTAAATCACCTATGTTTTTTCTCCAAATGAACTTCTCCAACAGTTAGTCACAATCTCCTAATGCGTTTTATCTCCACAATGGATCCTCCCCAAAATAATGCCTATCAAGGGCCAAGGTCTCTCCACCAGCACATTTATTCTTTACATATAAACATTTTATTGAAGGTTTCAATTATTAATGTATACATCGGCATCCCGGGGCCAAAAGATACATACAAAAACAAGATTCACCTATTACAATAAACTCGCCTTACGCGCAACCACCATTGAAGAGCTCGAGAAGCAGCTACCTGAGGTTCACATCTTCAGTTGAGGATGCATCTTCAGTTGGCCACCACTTTTCACCCACTATCTCCCATGAGGACAAGGGTGCTAGGCAGGGACTCCTTCCCAGAATAACCTCAACTAAAGGGAGCTAAAGGAAAGGATCGCCGTAATTGCCATTTTGGGATCTCCAGCAGCCCACCCCTCCTACTTGGTACCTCTCACTCCAAAGATTAAGAGGGTCCTTTTAACCCCCGTGGTTGAGGATGCTCCTTCGCTCGGCCGCCGCTCCCATGACGCTTGACGAGCAGGTACTCCACTCCGAAGCAACCTCAACCAAAGGTCGTCCCAAGGTGCTCCCCAAGGACTACAAGGACGAAGCGCATTTGCTTCTTACTATTTGTAATATCTGCGGATGCATAGTAGTCATGCCTACAATATATGCAATATCTGCGGATGCATTTGCTTCTTACTATTTGTATTTGAGACAAGTGCCTGGCATTGGAGTCACCTGGTCGATGCTACAGCCAAGATGGCTTTAATTTTTTCTGAATCCTTGATAGAAGCAAATTTTTAAAGACACCTTTCTAGCTGCCTATTGTATTTGGATCTGTCTGACACTGAAAATCCAATTGTGTTAATGTACCTAGATGTGTGCCTGATTTTGGGACTAGATTAATTCAGCGGAGTTTGAATGTTACATTCATTTTCACAGGTTTATGATGAAGATTGTCTGATTGCGGAGCTAGAGAAACTTCAGAATCATTATTTTACCACTTACGCACGGTCTTGTGGACTCGTACAGGTATGCATAATTCAAGTACAAATGCACACATTTTCTAGCATAGCAAAAGTTCTTCACATGCTTTGGTGGAAATGACACCGTAAAGGAAATTTGTCATAGTGAAATCTGAGAATTTGTATTATAAGCATAATTGCAAATGAACGCTGTAGTTGAAAAGGTTCTTTTTTTGAAAATTTTCTATTTGTGTAAATTATGTGAACATTCCTTGACGTATGATATTGTCTCTTAACCCTCTTGCACCAAAAAAAGTTCAAGAAGTTCTGTAATCTGTCAAGATTCAAATTTTGTTGGATGCAATTAAAAGAAGATTCAAATTTTCTGTTTGTGTATTTGTTAGCTGTTTCCCAGCCCAGACACTACGTACTACAGCAACTCCATTACACTACTACCACAACTACTAACTAAACCCTGAGTGTTGGAGCCACCTCGTCCACCGTCAAACCACTTAACTATCTCTTAAAATCCAAACCACCAAACAAACCCCATGAATGATCTAATGCTACTAGCACTACCAGTCAACCACCACAGATAGCTAAGTTAAGCATATGGCTTTCGTTGGTTCATTTAATAGTTACATGGAAAGAGAGAGAGCAGATCAGATTGCTAAATTATGTATTTGAATCTTCCCCTCGGTGCCCTCTCTTTCTCCTGGAAACCCTCTCTCTCTCTTGCTCTCTCTCTATATATATATGGGTATATTTATATATCTATTTATCTATACACAATATAGAAAAGGAGGCCATTATTGTGCTGTCAAGTTTTTGTTAATAATTTCCTCTCAAAAAGAATAAATGGTCTATAAGTATTTGAGCTGTCTCTTTGGCTAACTTCTTTTATTTTTTTTGAACTACGGTTCATTGTAGTTATTTAGTTCATGTATTTTGTAGGACAAAACTTATAGCACTATACATTGGACCCATTAAACTACAAACGGTCAGTAAGTGTGTAAGCTGTCTCATTGGCTCATTATATTTATATTTTTGAATTACGGTTTACTGGATTTATTTAGGTCATGTATTTTATAAAATAAAACTTACACCACTATACATTGTATCCGTTGAATTTATTGAAATGCATCTTCTCTATCTCATTAACTCCTTCAACTATTATGTTAGAAACAAGAATCATTGCTAATATAATACTTTATTGAAAAAATAATAACTGTGATAATTAAGTCATCCTCCTCGTGGAAAAACATTTATTAGCAACTGATTTGGAAATCTTGGGAAAATGTTCCGAAAGCTTTTAGGAAACTATTGAGGAAACTCTTAGAAAACTAGAGAAAAACGGTCTGGAAACTTGAAATCTTAATTTTTTAATTTTTTCCCCTTAAGTTCTAATGAAGTATCTCTAAAATTATTCATGTAGATTTTTTCCTAAGGGAGAGCATAGCTTTGACCATCATGGGAAATTTGACCCATTCTTCAGCCGCAAGGATTTGAAATATGATTTGGTTAGTTTATAAGCAAAGTTTAATGTCTTCCTCAAACCATTGCTCATAGTTTATAAGCAAAGTTATTTTTGGAATATTATCCTGTAAATTAATATTATTTAAATTTCAAAAAAGTATTTGGCTAATCTTTTCCCTTTGGTCTTTAATTTTTCACTGAACTCCTGTTATGAAAATTTCAGTAGGAAGTATTTTTCTTACTTTTTCAAATAAATAAATTCTTTTAATTTTTTCAAAACCTGGTATCAGAGCTAGAAAAAGCCCTATAGCCAAAAAAAAACTTCAAAAAGAAGAATTAATTTTTGGATATAATTCAGGAAAATTTACACCAAATGAACTGAAATATATTATATTTGAAAAAAAAATTATTAGCTATAAAATTAGCACTTAAAAGATTCCATATTTATTTAACTCTTGAATATTTTATTGTCAAAACAAACAATCAGTAAGAGATTCCTTATATCTAAAAGGAATAATTTAGGAGGAAGAAGATTAAAATGGTATAATCATTAATGAATATTCCTATAAAGTTGAACATGTTAAAGGTACTAATAATTTTCTTGCAGATTTTCTTAGCAGGAATTATAAAGAGAACCATTAACTAAGTGAAATTCTTTTCGCAGATTATGGATAAAGGCAAAAAGCCAATCCAAAATGATTGGGTCACTGTTGCTATAAAGGCAAAAGGACTTAGCCAATAGAAGGTCTATGTAGTATATGTTGGATTATAGACATGAATTTTTACTAATTGGCCAGACTATCATGCCCAAATTAATGGGTATCCTAGACAATGTTTTAGATCTTACAATAGTATGGAAGATGCTTTAGCAGCTTGAAAGGACTCTTGAAAAATTCCTAAGCTTACTAAATTAATGTCTCAGGTTTTAACTAACACAATTACGTCAGAGATAAAGACTCTTTCAATCTAGGAATTTCGAAAGAAATTTAAGAGGAATTAAATGGTGCCTGGAAAGGTCATTCTATGGGAGACCACCACAGAGCTGAATTTTAGGTGACACATGAAAAAATTAGCAAATAAGCTTGCTGACCAAACAACAAAGCTTAATAAATTTAAAAGCTTAAGTTTCTAAATCACTAAACAAATGAATTGGACTGAAAAGTTTAATTTTGAGAAAATAAACTATTTTCTTTAATTATCAGGTCTCATAGAAAATGAGAGTAAACTTGTTAATGTTTCTACCGGTAAGGTTTTTGTAGCCTTTTCACACTTTTGACCAGCTACCTCCTTATCCAGTCATAAATAATGCCTTCCAAATGTATGCTTATTTGGCCTTATTTTTTTTGAATAGTTGTGTTCATAACCGTCTGTAACTAGGTTCACATTTTATGATCTCTAACTTTTTTTTTTCCCAAAACTATCTCAAACAGGGTGCCAGTTTTGTAGAGATTCCATTTCAATGGTCAGATTTATCAGCTTTTTGAATAAGTGGTTGAGATCAATTGGTGCACAGTACGCCAGTTTTGGTGCGTAGAAGAAAAGGCCTTTTTGCATAACTAAACAAAAGAAAATAAAGAGATTTTATCCGCCCACCCTCTCTTGTATTCCTTTCTTGGTACCTTTTTCCCAAATCAAACATGGCCTTACATGTCTTTAATGTGACGATAATGACAATTGGGAAGGTTTGTAATTAATTAAGATTTGCAATCAGTCTCTTTTTTGGTTTTTGCTTCTATAATGGCAACCCTACAGAGTGGATTTCTTCCTTCTTATCATCTTCCTCCTGAAAATTCTTCCTCCCTTGACATTTCCACTGCCCATAGATTCAACGTTTTCCCACCAACATTCAATTTTCATGCCATAACAGCTAAAATTTCTGCATTGAAACAATCAGTTGTGTCAACTCAGGGAAACTCACATGCCCATCTAGTTGCGACAGTTGAAAGTGCACACAATTTTGGCAGTAATCTGAGTTTCAGAAACAAGAAAGAGGTTGATGATTGTCTCTCTCTCTTAAACATTTCAGCATAACGGGTAGCTGTTTCTACGACTGTGAGCAAGTTCATTGCCAGTTTATAAAGTTAGGTGCAATGAGATAAAACTGTTCAATTTGAAACAAGCGTACGATACTTTACTCTGGAAATAAGGATTCATTAGATGATGCGCGTCGGTTGTTCGATGAAATACCTGAGAGAACTGTACCAGCTTATGCTGCGTTGATAGGGTCATATTGTCAGTTTGAGAGATGGGAAGAGCTGTTTGCGGTGTTTGGATTGATAGTTCATGATGGGATGCTGCCCGATATATATCTCGTACCCACCATCCTCAAGGCATGCTTCACAGGTCGGTCATTGGTGAATGGTAAAATGGCACATGGGTATGTAGTCAGGAAGCATTTGGGGACAGATTTTTTTGTGGGGAGCGCGCTCATTTATTTGTATGCAAATTGTGGGGACTTGACATCTCCAAGAAAAGTTTTTCATACGATATGAGAGAGAGATATAGTTTCATGGACTGTCCTTTTTTGTGCTTACGTGGATGGAGGGCTTCTGGAAGGCAAATGATATTTTTCAGTCAATGCAAGTAAATGGAATGGAGCCTAATTTGATATGTTGGAATACCCTTGTTTCGGGCTTTGCTCATTGATTTGGCTTTCCACTCTTTGGAAGAGATGCAAGAGAGAGGATTGATGTTGAAGGTAACTTCATGGAACGGAGTTGTTTAAGGTTGTGTTCAAAATGGATATTTTGAAGATGCTTTGGATGTGCTTGATAGGATGCTCGGGAAACCACAGCATCCGAATGTTATGACAAATCGAGCATCCTACCAGCTTGTGCTGGCATGAGAGATTAGAACTTAGGCAAATGCTCTTCAAAGCAAAGCTTCATTGGAACGTTCGTGTGGAGGGGTCATTAACTTGTATGTATTCAAACGTGGAAGAAATGATTTTGTTAAGAAAAGTATTTGCTCAGGTAGAGAACAAGAACACTGCCTTGTGGAATGAGATGATTGCAGCTTATGTCAACGAGGGGAAAATGGATGCTGCATTAGGGCTTCTTAGACCAATGAAGAATGATGGTTCAAAGCCTGATGGGATTACATATACCACAATGCTTGCTGCTAGTCATGCAAGACGTGGGATGAAGAAATAGGCATATTAATTACTATCAGAGATGACCAAGTTATGCATGAAGCCAAACATCGTTTCTTTCAATATTCTAATATCTTGTTTTCAACAATCTGGGCTTACTTTTGAATCTCTAATTTGTTCCAGTTCATGCAATCACCTTCCACTAATTGCTTTTGTGTTGAAGTGCACAATGTGTCAGTATGACCAAATCCAGTCACAACTACTAGTGCTCTTGCAACTTGTGCTGATCTAACTTTATTGCGCCAAGGGAAGGAAATCCATGCATTTATAATGAAGAATGGTTATGGAAACAAATTTTTTTTTTCCTATAGGGTAATGCATCAAAGAAAAACAGAGCACGAAACTAAGCCAAGTCCCTATCCAATATCTTCTCAAACTTGAAGGGGAAAGCGGACGACTGGGGGGCGGCAGCGCCTTAACCAAGTACAAGTCAGACTTAGCCATGGCATCTAACCATTGCGCCACATTATTTGCTCGACGATTGCACCACATGAAGCACCATTGATGATGAGGGCCAGAAGATGAACATCTTCTACAATTGCTTGAATATCCCATGGACATAGGTCACCGCCAGAAGATAGAATATTGATAAGGGTCTGTAAATCATGGTCAAAAATAGCTTTGGATATTCCAAGAACAGTGCCATGTTGCATGCCACTAGAACACACCTTCGCCGTCAGGGCAGAAGACGCTAGAATTTGGCCTAAGTTGGTAGAACAAACTTCACCCAAGCAATTAAGGATCAGAAAGGAAAAGGCTGCATGGTACGTGGTTCTTGTCTACAAAAGCACCATCACAATTTAGCTTGAACCAATCAACTTCTGGAGGTACCTACCTCAAAATACTATTACCATAGGAAATAGGATTGGAGTGCTTATCAAGGGAATACATAACCCAGAAAAAATCTGACATGAAGAGCTAGCTCTGAGAATAGTTGCCTCAGGATTCACAGGGACCCCGTTGAAGATGAACTTGTTTCTAGATTTCCAGGTTGCCTAGTATATAATCGCCACCATAGCATCAGCTTGAACATTCAGAGCTCCATCCATCTCCTAACAAATAACCCTTCAAACCATTTGACCACTGGTTCCAGGGAGTTCAGATCCACTTGATAAGACAAAGTGTAGCCAAACCACACATTTCTAGTCCAATCGCAGTGAGAAGAAGAAGTATGCTTACTACCTTTTCCATTACATTTAATCCCATCTGGTAGCCAGATTTTACAGAGTAAAGGCCTGAAGGAGATGGATACCATACCAACCTATCTTCCTTATCTGACCATGTCATTGGGACGGCCATAATAGCTTGAACCTCAACCTCAAAAAGAAACCCCTTCAATAGATTCTTATTCCAGCTTTTATCACCAGGCGAGATAAAGTCCTTTGCAAAAGAGATCAAGCACCCACTGGGCTTGGGAGTGGACAGCTTAAAGTCTAACAAGAATGGAGTCCATTTGTCTTTCAACACTCAATACTTGATCAATGTTTGAAATTCCATCTCAGGCTTGTTAAGAAAGGTCCATTCCTTAAAACAAAGCTTGACCAAATTCAAGAGGCATGGCCCCTTTTTCAGCAGACATGGGGGAGTGATTAGGGTAATAAATACCTTTTAGAACTGTAGCCCAAAGTTGATCAGTTTGAATAATGAGCCTCCAGAATTGTTTGGTAGAAGAGCTAAGTTGAAACTTACCATGTCTCTGAACCCCATACCCGTAAGACCCTTTGGTTGGTCAATGCATCCCACTAGCACCAGTGTATCTTGCTATGATTATCGTCCCCTCCCCACCAGAACTTTCTAAACACAACATCAATATGATGACAAAGGGAAATGGGAAGCTTGAAACACATCATAGGACAGGTAAGGATTGCTTGTGCAACAGATTTAAGGAGGACTTCCCTTGCCGAAGATAAGAATTTTTTCTTCCATCCTTGCACTTTACCTACAATCTTGTCTCGAATGAAGGCCAATGCCTCCTTTTTTTTTTTTTTTTTCTTTTGTCTTCCCCATAATACTAGAAGACCCAAATATTTAGTAAGAGAGAAGGTGGAAGCTGTTTTTCAATTAGGGCCCCTTAAAGCTCAAGGATCAGACAGGTACTGAGGCATGTTTTCTCAGCAGTACTGGAGTACCATTCAACATAGCCTTTGTGCAGCAGTGACGAGTTTTTTTGTTAGAGGAATTTTATGCTTAAGGTAATTTGAATCCTAGCATCCTAAAGAGATTTCCTAGTGTAGACACATTAGTTTATGCAATTTTAGTTACACGGTTATTGCCAAGACTATGGCTAACAGACTTAAGCCTCTTAGATTAATAATCTTCGAGCAACAACCAGCCTTTTTTCATGGTAGACAAATATAAGATAATACCATTATAGCACATGAAGCTTTCCATCCAAGGCTTAAAAAGAGAGGAATAATGCTTGTAGGGCTATCAGACCGGATATTAACAAAGCATATAAAAGAGTTTACTAGGATTTTTCTGGAGGAACTATGTGAAAGCTGGGTTTTAGTGAATAATGGGTAAATTGGGTGATGCAATGTGTAATTTTGTCATCCAAAATTGGTGCATATAATGAGCATTCATCAAGCTTGATAGTTTGTTCTCACCACTGTTAAGAACAAGATTAAAATCCTTGTTAGCTGGAGCACCATAAAGAGATAGGAAGTAATTAGAATTAATGTTAGATACTACAGAGGGGTCTGACTGCCATTGCCTATTATTATCCTTTAATTTGGCTATTTGGTTTCTCTGCTCCTTTGGATACACATGAAAAAACTGAGTATTCCTATCCCCAAGCTTCTACCACTTAAATCTGGATCACTGGTGCCAATACATTGTCTATTTCTCCAAAAGGTTTCCATTTTTTACAAGACCTCTTGTTTTGATTCCTTGGTATATGGTTTTGATTGAATTTGGGAAGTCTATCTTTAGACTCACTGATCTGATCTTTTAAATGAGGGATATTCTTTTTACTCCATTGCTTTAAACTCTGCTTACAACTCTTTAGCTTCTTTGTGAACTTAAACATTGTTGAAACTTGCTCCCCATGCTTCCAACTAGCTGAAATGACGTCAGCACAATTCAATTGCTACTTCGATAAACACCAGGGCTTAAGGAAACAGTTCCTTCAGGCTACAGTGACAGAAGCTCTATCAATCATTTCCTGAATGAAGTTATTTTGAGCACTTTTACTATGCCATGTAAAAGGTAGCCCCTTAAATTCGAAATCCTTGAGCCTAAAATCAAACCTCATGCTCTGGAATGATGAGATACGAGATTCCCATCCCACTTTTCCATAAAATCAGCCAAATTGTTAAAATCACTAATACAAACCCAAGGATAATACTCTGATTTAGCTATTGTTATTAAAGCATCACAATCTGTTTTCTTACCCTTAATCGAGGGATTGCCATAATCAAATGAAATAAGCCCAGATGTTCTTACAGTTTCTTGACTTCACATGAGCATGGATGATATTTGGGCTTCTACTCTCGATAGACAATTGAACCTCTCCCTTCCACTAGACTGCTAAGCCACCTACAAGGCCAGAAGGTCATCGTAACTGATAGGACTTTTATTGTCTTGGCAAATTCCGTAAACAAAATCTTTGAGGTATCTCTTCAATTGTTCTTTCATGTAAATGAGTTTAATAGGATTGAGTGTTCAAACAAATGCTAAAGAGTGTTTGAAATGACCTATAGAAGTAATTTTATTGTAATTCAATTTTGAGTTGTAATCATATCTCGAGGATGTGTTTGAGTGAATTGGAAGCTAGAGTACAAGTTGCTGAAGCTGTAGTACAAGTCTTTAAAGCATGCAGAGTTGAAAGTTTGGAAGGCCTTATCTCAACGCTTAGATCTCCATTTTGGGTCCATGATATATCGATTTCATATAATTTTTCAAGATCTATGAGAATATAACAGATTTGAGGGGATGCAGAATTCGTTACCTTCTCGCTGAGCTCTCGCTCGAGCGAGATCGCGAAGGCTGCTTCTCGCCAAGTCTTGCCCAGGTCTCACCCCAGCGAAAAATACAAATTCTGGCTAGTAGCTGTCGCTACCTTCTTGCTAAGCTCTCGCTCCAGCGAGATCGCGAAGGCAGCTTCTCGCCAGGTCTCACCCTAGCAAACTCCCGGACGGATTTTAAGTTATTTCTCCTATTTTGATTCAAAGAGCATCAATGCCTATATATACTTGAAGGATGGGTCTTCTAGAAAAAGAGTACACTTATAAGAAATATATTGAGAGCCTCCAAAGAAAAAGAAAAATCCTAGAACTCCTTAGCAAGTTGAAGAGTTTTAAATCTTCATTGGCTTCAAAGTGTCTTAGTGGTGCATCAAGGTAAGGATTCACGGCGTGGTGTTCGTCGTGGTTCAAGCACGGGAGAATAGTGAGTTGCAGGATATGCAAGCAAGGTTCTACTTCAACTTAGATTCGTGGGTTTCAGATTGGTACAGTTGTAAGTATTCTTGTAAACTGTTTGATTGTTGATAGTGCTTGAAACTTGGGCTGGACTAGGTCCCGTGGTTTTTTCCCGATTAGGGTTTCCATGCTAAAATCGTGTGTCTACCGTGTGATTGCTTTACATTTTATGCATGCGATTCTATTAGTGTGTGATTGATTAGATAGCTTAATTAAAAGTAACCAAGCACGCTTCCAAGTGAGTGTAAATCCAAGTAAATCAAAAATTTCAATTGGTATCAGAGCGGGACACTCAAAACTATTTTTCTGTTTTTCAAAGAGCGAGGTCCTGATAATCTGATTACATGGATTTACCACGTGAAGGCGACTCTACCACTAGACCTCCATTATTTGATGGAACCAACTATGCTTACTGTGAAAATTTCTAAACTTCAGCGACTAACAACCAACTTTGAAAACTTGAGAATGGAAGACAATAAGACCTTTGATCAATTTTATGCAAAACTAAGTGACATTGTCAACTCAAGTTTTAACCTTGGCGAGAGAATCTCTTCTTCAAAAATTGTTTGAAAAATTTTGAGATCCTTATCCGATAGATTCCAAGCTAAGGTTACTACTATAGAAGAAAGTAGCGATGTTGATCCTATGAAAGTAGACGAGTTGGTTGGTTCTTTACAGACTTATGAGGCTAATCTACGTCGTCCTAGAAATAATAAAGACCTTGCTTTTAAAACTGTTAGAGAAGATTGTAGATGATACTTCTGATGATAATTCTGAAATAGGTCAAGAGGAGATGGACTTTATTGTCAAAAAATTTAGAAAATTTTTTCAAAAATAAGAAGGCCCAATCTCTTAGTTTTGAGAAAATTAAAGAGGAAAAATTTGATAAGAAGAAGTCTAGAAGGAATCCCGATAAAAGTGGAGATAAAAAATCTAAAAAACCTCAGTGTTTTGAATGTCATGGGTATGGTCACTTTGCACAAGAGTGTCCAAATAGGCTGAAAAGGAGGCCATTGAATCTCAATCTCTTGTTAGTCAATTGAAAACTCATCGAGTCACATTATCTGATAAACTTGTTGCTCTTGAAAAGGAACATCATTCTTGCAGTGAAATTAAAAAGGCACTTGAAGAGAAGGTTGCATAACTGGAAGCTTCTAGTGCCAAAACTAATGATGTCTTCAAGAAGTTTGATGCAGCGTCTAAAAAATTGGATGAAATCTTGAATGCTCAGAAGGTTGCATTTGATAGAACAAGAATTGGGTATACTATTCAAGCCACATCTTCAAAGCAGAAACCCAAAACTGGTAAGCCTCAACCATCATCATCTAACGGTAAGAACAGGTATGTTTCTCCTACGAATGGTTATAATAGTTATAATGAGTCTTATCCTTCCTATATCACAAAATTTGTTCCCATTTGTCACTATTGTGGTATTAGAGGACACATTAGACCATTCTGTCATAAGTTGCATGGACTACCTTGTAATTATGTTCAGACTCAATCTAGAAGACAAGTTAGACCACAAAATAATAATGAGTTTATACATAATAGATTTGATGTCTTTGGATGGAATTCTCATGGTCAAAATCTTGGGTTCAAAAGACCACCACAACAAAGGAGAGTTTAATGGAATAAGAAAAGAATGAATGTGAACCGAAATTTCAAAACTTCATTAAGATCTCACCCTAAGCCCCATGTGATTAATGATACTCCTAAGTATAGAACCATTTGGATTAAGAAGTCAGATGTAGAGTCTCTTAATAGCCCTAGGAAATGTAGGGGTTAACCTTCTTGAATGAGGTTTGAATTTGTCATAGCCTAGGATGTGCATTATAATTATATTTTCCTAGAGCTATGATTGCTCTTCTATTTTTATTTTTATTTTTTTTTTGATTTATTGAAAAGTTAAAGAAAAACCAAAAAGATTTTTGATTATCTTAATTATCTTTGATATTCTTTGACTTATGGATCTATTTGCATCTCTCACACTCTTATATTGATTGTGATCTCTTATGTCTTGATTAGCTTTGAAGCTATACTTTGAATTAGCTTCATGACTGATAACTTTAATGACAACCTTCCTGGTTATGGGTAGCACAATATATGCACGAGTGTTGAGTCTCATATGTGGTTTGATGCAACTGAAATCATGCTAGGTTATACTCTTTCTATTGTTTGAAATTTGTTTATGCTAGATTGACTTATGGTTAGATATGCACAATGCTGATAGTCTTTGTCTCTCTTTCACTGATATATTGACTCGTGTCAAATTGACTATGAAAGCTTTTATGGACGTAATATGCACCATTTAGGTCTAGTCATAAAAAAAGCTATTATGGTTGTTCCACAAAATAAGTCGGGCATGTGTGAAAGCCACCGTGGACGTAATATACACCCTCCGGGTCTAGTCATGGAAAGGGCTACCATGCTTTCAAAAAAAAAAAAAAATGAGGTGTGAGATTGAGAGGGAGCAAAGTACTAAGCATAATATTGCTTTCCAATTGGATGCTAATTGGTCCGCTTTCTAGTGTTTATTGAATTTCATGACTTTAAGTGAGGGTAGATCGAGAGATTTCTTCAAGCATCTTATCTCATGCGAGCGTTTAGCACTTCACACAACACACTGATATTCCCCATCTTCATGAATTTATGTCATTTCATGGCGATTGGCTTGATTAATTGATTTATATTGGATGCTTCAGTGTTTGTTGAGTGTTTAGATCTCTTTCTATATTTTTGTGTAAGATTGTCAAATATTTCCTTGTTATTGAATATCACTAATAATTTATGATCTTGTTTTTATTTTTATTCTTTTTGATATTTCTTCTTGTTGTTTGTCAATTCGTGACAAAAAGGGGGAGAGAAATATGAGTTCGCATGTATTAAGGAGGAGAGAATATCATTTTTAGAAGAACCATGTTTAGGGGAGTTGGGGAGGAGATTTGATTTCATATACCTTGTGCTATGTACTTCTTATTATTCTATGCCATACATGCGTTTCACAGATTTATATGTTTGAGTTTTGTGCAGAGACAGGTATCAAGTACTAGTTACATGATTCTTACAATATGGGTTAGGCGTTGTAATCGTGGCTATTTTTTTTGTAACCCGTTGATTAGTGTGTTTTGTCACGGAATTGCCAAAGGGGGAGATTGTTAGGACTTTTATTGTCTTGGCAAATTCCGTAAACAAAATCTTTGAAGTATCTCTTCAATTGTTCTTTCATGTAAATGAGTTTAATAGGATTGGGTGTTCAAACAAATGCTAAGGAGTGTTTGAAATGACCTATAGAAGTAATTTGATTTTAATTCAATTTTGAGTTGTAATCATGTCTCGAGGATGTGTTTGAGTGAATTGGAAGCTAGAGTAGAAGTTGTTGAAGTTGCAGTACAAGTCTTTAAAGCATGCAGAGCTGAAAGTTTGGAAGGCCTTATCTCAACGCTCAGATCTCCATTTTGGGTCCATAATATATCGATTTCATAAAACTTTTCAAGATCTATGAGAATATAAAAGATTTGAGGGGATGCAGAATTTGCTACCTTCTAACTCCCGGAAGAATTTTAAGTTATTTCTCCTATTTGGATTCAAAGAGCATCAATGCCTATATATACTTGAAGGATGGGTCTTCTAGAAAAAGAGTACACTTATAAGAAATATATTGAGAGCCTCCAAAGAAAAAGAAAAATCCTAGAACTCCTTAGCAAGTTGAAGAGTTTTAAATCTTCATTGGCTTCAAAGTGTCTTGTTAGTGCATCAAGGTAAGGATTCACAGCGGGGTGTTCATTGTGGTTCAAGCACGGGAGAACAGTGAGTTTCGGGGTATGTAAGCAAGATTTGACTTGAACTTAGATTCGTGGGTTTCGGATTAGTACAGTTGTAAGTGTTCTTGTAAACTGTTCGATTGTTGATAGTGCTTGGAACTTGGGCTGGACTAGGTCCCGTGGTTTTTTCCCGATTAGGGTTTCTACGCTAAAATCGTGTGTCTACCGTGTGATTGCTTTACATTTTATGCATGCGATTTTATTAGTGTGTGATTGATTAGATAGCTTAATCGAAAGTAACCAAGCACGCTTCTAAGTGAGTGTAAATCCAAGTAAATCAGAAATTTCAGTAACTATTATAATCAAACTTTTAAGGTCTCTTCTCAGTGGATCTACTTTCCTATAATCTGGTTTTGAGCACCAAGTGTCGACACATAATTCTCCTGGACAACAACATCAGCTAGGTTCTGATCACTCCTTGATGGAACCACAAGATCCTTGCTTTCACCACATTTCTAACCTTTTTAAGAGTCTTTTCCTTAGAACAACAGATAGTACCCACACCTGATTCTTGCTCTGTAATAACTTTTTCAAAATCTGAGCTGCTGTTGGTTTCCCACTCTCCCATGGCTTTGAAACGGACTTGACGGGAGTCGATGGCTTGATTGTCTTTGGGCCTTGGGCCTTTCGCTTTAGTGATAGAATCCAATTGTGACCACGACTAAACTTACACCTCTCTGGATTGGCAATTGGGCTACTACTTGCCAGAGAAGTTGGGCCCCTTCCTTAAGGCACTCTTCATTTAGGCTACCATCTAATCGTGGGATGACTGGGCTTACGTCTGGCTTAGGCCTACCTAGGATTGTCATGGGCCCAAAATCCTGATAGGCCCACTCAAACTCACTCATAAATTATAAGGCTCGAAATTTTTTTTTAGGCCCGATTAGTTTTATTGGCGGGTTTGGGAATTGTCATTGAAGTCCGGCTCAGCCCAAAATATATAAATTAATATATTTTAATATTTTAATATTATATGTGTATCTATACTATATATTATAGCAGAATGATAGGAGATCTTTGAAGCTGAAAGTCTTAATCCTTCTTCTCCAAATTTTGATTTTTTAAGAACATCAAATTCAAGTGTCATATTATTATTGGTTCCTATTAATTAGTTTATTATTTATTCTGATCTTCATAAATGCTATTCAATGATAGTTATGGTAACATTTTTAAATTTCTTTAATTATAATCTTCCTAAAGAATATTTATTAATCATAAGGAGATTTTAAATTTCTAAAATAGAAAGAATATGTCACTAAATTCTTAACACTTTGTTTATATACAATGTATACTTGTTAAACTATCATTGATTCTTTCTAACCTTTTCTGAGTTTTTCTTAAACTTATAAATTCTACAATGAAAAAAATCCATTGATAATTAAGGTAAAATTTTCAAATTACTTTAATTGGAACCCTCCTACAAACTTTAAAATAAGAACAATTTTTAGTTAACCTAAAAACTCTCAGTAATTGAATGACAGTATAGATGGATCTATAATTTCTAAAGTCTATCAATTGAGATTCTAGTTTTCTAAATTATCTTTTAAAATTCAAACTATTATGTGTTTCCTAAACTCACTCAAATTTATAAAAGATACACACCCATTGTTGTGCAATTTATATCTATACTATCAATTGGTTGTTTGATTTTTGAGTTCAAAAGTTTTAACCCAATTTTTTTTATGAAATTTTAAATTTGTAAAATACATATGTCATCTAATCATTGATTTTTTCATATAAATCTTTATCATTATTTTTTATATGGACTCTAATTTAAATGTGGTATGTGTAACACCCTATTTACTTTTTTTTTCTATTTAATATCTTAGGTCAAGCATTTAACTAAAACCTAATTAATTTATGATAGGGTCGAAATGAATCAATCTATTAGTAGATTTTTACATAAAATATTTTTAAATTCAACATATTCAAATAATTTTTTAATATTATTTTGCAAAAAATTAAGTTAATCGCTTCATTTTTTGTCTATTACTAATATTTTTTTTTTTTTTGCAGTACTTTAATTTACAGTAGCAAGTATTTTCAATTTTGGATAAAAAAAAAGTTTATTCTTTAAGGTTGTGGCTTAATATTATCCTCTTAATTATATACTTTTAATTTGGTAAAGTTAGAGGTTACACATAAATAAAACTTGCATTCAAAATATTAAATATAGCATGTGAGTAACATATTCGCTCTGATTAAAGTATTCATTATATTCATATATAATAGAAAATATATTGAATATCAAATACTTCATGTAAAAAATTCATTCTCAAATCATTTTTTTATTTTTTTATTCCCGTACATAACATGTCGTGCATAGCATGGGTTCACTGCTAGTTATATATATTATATCAAAATGTTGTTAGGTCATTGAGTTTTAAAATCTTGGTTTTTTTCCTTAAATGTTTGAATTTAAAAAATTACTAAAATACATGTCATGAACACATTGTTCATTTATTTTATATGGTAACATTTTTTAAATTGTCATCTTTTAATATAGAAACTTTCAAAGTTATTCAAGATAATATTTAATATCTATATATAAACATGTTATTATTGATTCTTTAAAGTCCATATGGTAATTGCATCTATTCTCTTTTTAAAGTTCCTAACAAATAGTGTATTTTTAAAACATTCTAGTTTCCTTCAAATTTAATTTTTGATTGAACTTATGTATATGTATATCTATACTTTTTGATGGATTTTATTTACTCAAATCTTATAAATTGTTTAATAAAGGGACTCAGTAAACTTTTTTAATGAGTTAATCTAATTTTTGATATTTTAGTTTCAAAACTATTATTTTGATAAAAAAAAAAATTTCTTCCAAAACTATCATAAGGAAAAAAGGTAATAAGATATAGATATTATGCACAAGTCAAGTAACTTACTAATATTAGATATTTAGACATTATTTTTTATGTAATTAATCTTATTATATAGAATTAAAACAAGCTAACAATTTTTTTGTTTATTTACTTTTACAAAGTATATGGTTTAAGTATGGAATCAGAAGATTTACCTATTTTTATCTTAATCAACTATGAAGACTTATTTTAATATTTTATAATTAATTTGTATTTTCTAAACAGTAAAGTACATTAATGTTTTTTATTTATTTAAATTATCATTTTGAGAAAGCGGTAAGCAATGACATTGACTATAAAATATATAATAGTTGCCTATCTTTAACCTTTTTTTTTTTTTTAATTTCTATTTTTTTTATTTTCTACTATGAGTATGGCCTAATAAACTTGATTTCCATCCTTATGACAAACATATTTTTTGCACTGGACATAGATATATTTAAAATATAACTCAGCATATTAATTATATACAAATTATTTTTTATACATTTTTTTGGTTATATGGAATAAAAAAAATATGTTCAACATATTTAATTCATTTAGGATGATATTTTAAACCAATATGATATTGTAAAAAAAAAATTGTCAATTTTTTTTAAAAATTTCTTATGATTGTAATATTTATAATTCCGTGTATAGCACGGGTTTACTGCTAGTATGTAATTAAATTTTATGTTATTCAATATTATTCATAGAGAAAAAAATTACATATTAAATAAATTTTATATTAAATGGGCTAACTTGGACGGATTTAGAATTTTATTTTGGGCCTAATGAAATTTTTTTTGCATAGATCTAACCCAACCCAGGTAATGCCCATCCCTAGCACCTACCTCAACAAGGTCTTCTGGAGGCTCTTCCACTATATAGACCTTGTTAGAGCCTTGATTAGGAGACCTATTTTTCCCCCCTCCCCTAACACAGCCCTCTCCCCGGCTCCACCCTAAATTTTCATTACAATTACTATTATGCCCTCTTACACACCCTCCCCCTTCCCTCTCCTGCCTTGGTTTTTTTTTTTTTTTTTGTCAATTTTGTGTTTTTTTTTTAGTTTTCTTTCTTTTTTTTCATTGGTTTTGTTTCTTTTTTTTTTTAATCAGTTTTATTTATTTATTTTTATTAATTTTATTTCTTTTTTTTATCAGTTTTATTTTTTTTTTTTTGGATAAAAAGTTTTTTTTTATTATATGTTTGTAATCTTTTGTTGTAGATTTTGGGAGTCATTATTTGTAAGAGGTTCTGACATGTGTCAAGGGTTGTCAAGGGTTGAGGGGGGATAATTTAAAGAAAGTGGAGAGGTTCTGACATGTGTCAAGGGTTGAAGGGGAGTAATTTAAAGGGAGAGAGAAGTTTTGACATATGTCAAGGGATGTAAAGGGTTGGAGGGGGGTAATTTAAAAGGAGGGAAAGATTCTGACATGTGTCAAAAATTAAATAAAAAAAAATTTGATGGAAAAAACAATAAACAAAATTGATTAAAAAAAAAAAAGAAACAAAACTAACTAAAAAAAAAAAAAACAAAACTAAATAAAAATTAAACAAAACTAAAAAAAAAAAGAGATACACGAAAATATATATAAAAAAAAAGTGGGGTGTCGGGTTGGGAGGGTAATTGGGTAATTTAAAAAAAGGGAAAAAGTTCTGACATGTGTTAAAAATTAAATAAAATAAAATAAAAATTGATAAAAAAAAAATAAAAAAATTGATTAAAAAAAAAGAAACAAAACTAAATAAAAATTGAATAAAATTGAAAAAAAAAAGAAAAGAAATGCAAGTGAAGGGGTTCGGGTGAATTGTAATTTTAAGGGAGAAGAAAGGATATAAAAATAATTATGATGGAGAGATAAATGTGATAGGCAGGGCGGTGTGAAGGGGTGAGAGAAGCAATTTACCTTGATTAGCTTTACGCAGATGGATCTGGAGGTGGTTCTCACCCTTTGTTTCTGGTCGTACCAGCCTTACCGTGCACTGCAAACCTCCTTGTGGCGTAGGCACCAATCCTACCCCACATTTTTTATGTTGTTCCTCTGATTGTTGCCAATCTATCTATTCTATACGTAATATGCAAATTGGTAAGAATCCACGTCTCTAAAATTTCATCCCTATTTATTTTAAAAGTTTTAAAAAACTACGATAGCAAGTGACAAATTCCTTCCTTCCTCTTTTAACACTGAGCTCCTCTCAAAATAGAAAACAAACAGCTATATAAAAAACTAATAAATTAATCTCATTACCAAAAGCTATCTCTAAATTCCAAAATCTCTTACTAATGAGAGTAATTCATGTACGTAAGGATCTCAATTTTTCTCTCTAAATCTTAAAATCTCTCACTAATAAGAGAGTGATTCCGAAAATCCCTTTCAATGCCAAAAATGTTAACATAGGCTAACGCATACATATATATCTCTCTGATTCTCTCTCCCTTTATAGGTTCTCTCTTTTTTTTCTCTCCTTGTTTGACCCTACCACCATCGACCATAGTTGTCAGTTTCATACTGGCCTGTGTACTGTTTTTGTTATTAAGATGGTACGTATGGGTACTGGTGCGTTTTGACGTACCATTTTAAATTTACCACTATAAACATGATATATTTACAGAAAAAACGCATATACGTGTTTACTTAAATAATTTGATAATTTTGATATACATAATATGAAATTATCCATATCAAATTACCTATTTATTTTGATAAGTAGACATTTTATTTTAACTAACTCCAAGCACCCAATCCATTACCTACCTTCACAACCAAAGACCCCTAAAAAACAACCCCCATAACACCCACTAGTAACTGGCAATGATAGTGATGGGTGTCGATGGATCATCCCACCACCACCAACGAGCAACACTATTCTTGGCAGCATCACTACCTTTGTAACAGGTTTTGAAAACTCCCTTAAGAAAGGGTTTTTAAAAAAATAGGTTGTTTGGCAACCTTTGAAAAGATTTAAGCCCTTTTGGAAAACAACTCCATTTTGGTCATTTGAAAACAGAAATCTATGGTTCAAGGGTTGGTTATGTGTAGGGAAAATATCCTAAGATCTCTCTCTCTCTCTAGAAGTTCGAAACTATAATGTGCGGGAATGAAGAGAAACGGTTTAGCCAAAGTATACATACCTAGGGCTTGATTGTTCGGACGACAATTTTAGTGTGTTTTGCATCGTTCAGACGACGCTCTCAATTTAGCATGTGGGCATCTGAACATCCCGGGAATCATAACGGTTCTGGGTATTAAACCGGTAACCTCCCGAGAATGCTTCTTATAGTATTCTAGACCTTTCATTGTTTTTCCGGATCATTTCGAGTCAATTCTGGCAAACCTGGTGCAAAATGACCGTTTTGCCCCTAGCAAGCTGGTTTTCCTTCTCTAACTACACCGGCTCTGGATATCAAACCGGTAACCTTTGGAAACATTCTAACCCGCCTTTCTTCTCCCCCCCCCCCCCCCCCCCCCCCCCCCCCCCCCCCCCCCCCCCCCCCCCCCCCCCACCCCCCGCCTTTGACAAACCACCCGATTTCTCAACCTCGCTAGCATAACCACTCATTGCACTGCCACCGTCCCCAAAGAGGACGTGTTGGCCAACAACAGCAGCGATTCCTTCAAGAACCAGAGGACAGTGTTTTAAAATTCCAACCAGACCAATCGGTTTAACCGGTTGAACCGTCACCGATTAAAAATGGTCCGGTTAATCTTCGAAATTCATTTTGGTCAAAATCTGGTCAAAATTACGGTTGAACCGTGATCCGATATTAAACTATCCAGTTCAATATTTTAAGGCAAAATTTTATATTTTAAATATAAAAAATAGTGTAAAAAATAATATACTATTTATTAATATTAATAAATTAATTAATGACATAATTATGACGTCACGGGTCAATAACGATTAACCCGACGGTTGAATCGGTGACTTGTGATTCAATGACTTTTTCGATTCACTTAACGGTCTGATTTTTAAAACATTGCCGAAGGACTTTCAGTCGGAACAGATGAACCTCACGATATATCAGCCGAAACGGAACCGTGGGCCAATTCTTCAACTTTGATTGGTCCTAAATCTCCCTTTCCAGTCAAACCAGTTGATTCTTTCTTCTGCATTCGTCAATAGTTTCAATGAACTAGTCAGTTAGTCAAAGTTCTTAACCCCTATTAAGAAAGTCAAGAATGGAAATCCCTTCTTTCCAAATCTACTTTTTGACTTCAGCTTTTATTGTAATTCCTTTCTACGGATCCAAAAACAAAGTAAGTATTTTATTTTAAAAAAAATTCTCTTCTTATTAACATAGAAGGCCTTTCTGAAAGTACATAACAAACAAAAACCCAAAGCAAAAGCAGACACAAACAGTACACTGATAAACCCAAGCTCAAGCTGAGAAACTACTCATTACACTTAGTAATTTGTGATTCAAAAACCCATTACCTCTCGTTTCTCCTCTCGTTTCTCTCTCTCTCTTTCCATACATATGTATTACATATCATATATGTACACACACCTCGTACTTTGTTACCATAATACCACTCACTCACTCACTCACTCTCTCTCTCTCTCTCTCTCTCTCTCTCTCTCTCTCTCTCTCTCATGTATGTATACACACTTGGTGCTTTGTTACCATAATACCACTCTCTCTCTCTCTCTCTCTCTCTCTCTCTCTCTCTCAAGTTACGGGCCAGCTTTAAATCTCAAATTAAAATTCTCCAGAATATCACCAAAGTAAATGTTATAGAGCTCACAACATGGAGGCTGTGGTTGTTTGTTTGCCGATGAAGAGGAAGCAAGAAAGATCTTCAACTTTCATTGAGTGTATTAGAAGGAAACAGAATGACAGCGGTATAATCGAAACATGCCGAGATCGTCGAGATGGGCTGAGATTTTTTGGAACAGGCCGGTACTTTAGCCAGAACAAAACTCTGATCCACCTATACCGTTTCTGTATTAGAACGGTACATTCCGGTCTATGTCAACTGATACGCAGTGGAATTGACAATTATGCCTTATATCGTTAAGTAAAATATGTTTAAAATATGTCTTTAACGTATGTATTAGCAAGTTTTTAGTATAAATATATCAATTACTAATAATACTCTTACAAGAAATTAAAAGTCAAAGTTCATATTAACAAGAGGACAAAATTTTAGATTATTTAAAGAATAAAAATAGAGAAAGTTAATTAATAATAGTGAATTATTACAATATGCAGAGAAGCACAACTTCCCATGAAAAAAGAAAAAGAAAAAGAAAAGATATCCAATCTCACGTTCATGTTGCCACTTCGTAGAGTTAACAAAAGAACGTAGCAAAAGGAGTGGGCCCTTACAAGTATAAGCTTCCATCAGAAGCATTTAATGCTTGCTCGCAGCAGTAAATATAAAGGAGAAAAGACAGCAACACCCGAGGCAGTCTACTACGGCGGATCACAACTGAAAGCCGGAAATTGCCTAGAAATGCCGGATTATACCGGAAACAATTCCGGAACGGAACTCAGCCTTTCCTGATCCGTTTTTAAGTTGAAATGGTATCGGTCTGTACCACCAGTACAAAATGGGATTAATAATTATGCTTGAGATTTAATTATTGAAATTTCTTGAGTCCTGGTGAGTGTTATCATAAATTCTTGGAATATAATTTCTTTTGCCAAAATTTGGAAAGTGATATAATTTTAATTTGGATTATGATTTGGATATGGAGGCTTATCGGTTTAACCAACAATGAACAAGTTTTTGGAATGGTGAGCTTTGATAGAGTATGATCTGCTATTGTCCTCTAGATGTAATTACGAATGGGTTATTGATTTTTCAAGTGATAATGCTTCAATCTTAATTGACTTATAAACTATTGCAGTAATAGATACTTTAGATTTATTATATATGTCTTTTTAATACGAAAATTTTAAAAAAATTTTGAATTCAAGGAAGAACTTTTTAAAATTTTAAGAGTGTAATTGAAGGAAACTTAAAACAACAAATCTGAAGTACTTGAATTTTAGGTATAACTTTTTAAAATAGAATAAATATATCTTAAATTTTAGGGAAAGATTTACTAATTATAGATAAAATATAAAAGTTTCTATATATTATACTTGGACCAATTTTATGATAACACACGTAATATTAGTACATTAAAATTCTAAAAAATAAAGAAAATTTGATTGAGTCTCTCCGCATCAAAGATCCAACAACATATTGCTATAATATATAGTATAGATGGATTGTGATTCGGATAACGTAATTTGGACCAAAAAACGGAAACAAAATTATACTGAAATACATACACCGGCAACCCTTCCCTGAAAGGGGATGTAAGTGGCTTTCACAGAGTTAAAAACTTATTTATTTATTTATTTATGCTGAAATACGTTCTACAGGAGAGAGTTCAGTAAAAGGGTTGGCACATTTATTTATTTGATGTACAGGTTTCTAATGGCTCCCGAATGGATCTCGGTTAATTCTTAGAGCATTTTTAAAGCTATTTTTAAAATAGCTAGTCAAAACATACTTAAAAACTTTATTATTTATTTTAGTTAGTCAATTTTAAAAAAATATTCCAACGATACTCTTTATTTTAACTAGTCACCTCATGAATTATTCTTTTTTTAACATTCATCATAATGAAAGAGGAGAGAGAGAGTGAGAGAGATTTGTGAATTAAAATTTAGATAGTGACTTTTAGCTCTCTATATTTGGAGAGTTAAAATAAGACTCTCTAAAATAGAGAGCCGATTTAAGAGCTATTTTTTAAATTTGACTCTCTAAAATAATTAAGTAGAGAGTTACTTAGAGATGCTCTTAACAAGTATGATAGAACTGAAAGATTCTTATATTATTAAGCCAGTTCTGTTGAAATTGTTTGAGATTAAAATTAGGAAAGCTAAGATGTGACATTTTTCTTTAAAAGAAATAAAATTAATAATATAAAGATTTGAATGATCATAATCAAATCCCCAATTAGAAACAAGGTCACAGCCAAAAAAATTAAACTAGAGCGATTGCAAGGACAAAAACTAGAGCGAGACTATAATACAAATACAAATACTAAGTGTGTGTCTGATTGGTAAGTCTTAAAAGTCAAGTTTTTTTAAGCTTGATAGTAAAAAAGGCAAATTTTTTAACTTTTTTGCTTTTTTGATATTAGTTTAGATAAAAATAAATAAAAAAGTAAAAAAATTAACTTTTATTAGTTTTTTTACTTATAAATTTATCAAAAAATTAACTCATAAGCTGTACCAAACGTAGCCTAAAAAGGAAAAGAAAAGTAAATTGACAGTATCAATAGGAGAAAAGAAAAAAAAAAGTAGCGTTAATACTTATAATAGTTAATCAAGTAAAATGAGCTCTTTATGCTTTTTCAGAAAATTTTAAACTTGTAATAAATTAATAAAAACATATAGATAGGCTCTCCCATCCCGTTAGCTAAAAGAAATCCAAAAACTTAGATATTTCAAAGTTAAAATTCCTCAATCTATATACAAAATAAAATAAATCTACATTTATCATAATGAAAACTCCATAATTTGTAAGTTTATTTCATTGGCCAAAGCATTTTCCCATAAGTCTACTGATGTTGCAGCCTTTACAGTCTTTTCGTTAAATAAATCTAAAGTATGATGGAGAAGCCAAGATCCTCTCAACTCTAAAATATTAAGGAGATCCCATCTTCTCATAATCATTAGACCTCCCATTATCGACCATAGTGCCTAAGCTACGATTTCTTCATATCAACTCAACATCAGATTGGAAGGCAAAACCATATAAATTCTTAACCCACACTGACATTGTGAAGCCTTCTCTGGTTCTCACAAACTGTTTTGAGGATATTGTTAACCCCTGCTTGTTAGGCTTTTGTAGTCGGGATTTTGCCAACTAATATCAGCTTTGGGTTGGTTGAAGATTCTGAGTCACTCTCCTAAAAATGAAGGGCGAGTTCTGGAATGCTTTCCTGGGTATTGTCTCCCATGGAGTATGAAAAAGGTCAGTGAACTAAAGCGGATGATGAAACCCTGACTTGGAATCAAGGCACGACACAGAAGAGTTAGAGGAGTGAAAGCAATAGAAGAGGTTGGAAATAAACTTTAGGAGATAACTCTGAAATCGAATGCGAGAAAAGATTTAGGATAAAAACTAAATTAGGGGTAGATCTAAAAGTAACAGACGATTGGGTGGGTCTCCTTGTGTAGCAAATGATTATGATAGCCCAAGGTTTTTGTTGAGGTGGGTTTCTTCAAGTAGCAAAGGACTACGATAGCGCAGGGCTTTTCTCTTTTGTGAAGTTTATAGGTTTTTTTTGGGGGTAAATTACATTGACCTCCCTTGAATATTTGTCAATGCCTGAGAAACCCCAAAACCTAGAAATACAGATGTGAGATTGGTTTTTCCTGGTCCTTCACTACAGATTCACATCATCTGGGTGTGCATTTGTCTCATGTTTGGTGGGGTTTGTAATTGATTATGGATCAATTTGCTTTCCGTTACTTGCATTTGGATTTGAAAATTCAGAATGTGTTTGCTTCATTTTTTGGCGTGTGTTTAAGTCTTCCAAATTTGATGTAAGGGTTTGAAATCTTCTAAGTGTTTCAACTCGACTCCTTAGCTCTGATTAGCAGTAGGGCATGTTGAAAGTGAATGAAATACTGTTAAATCCATGTCCATTTCTGTTCATAATGTTTGTTCGGTTATCATATGCTCTTACGTCCATGGTGACCGTGCATATATTTTTTTTTAACTAACGACATTGGTGGTCCCACAATACAATGATGTGCTATCTTTGTCAAAGCGTGCCTTTTTAATATTTGTTTACTGATCCATGCACTGTGGGGGCGATAGAGATATAAATCTGAGCCTGGCTGAGCAAATTTTGTTTTAAATTTGATGCTAATTACATATTTTTGTAGAAATGGTTCAATAGTCACGCTCTCTTTTCATTTCTCTGCTCCAAAATGTATTTTATACAAAAACTTTGCATAATAAAGAGAGGTTGCTTCATTTTTTGGCGTATGTTTAAGTCTTCCAAATTTGATGTAAGGGTTTCAGATCTTCTTAGTGTTTCAACTCGACTCCTTATTTCTGATTAGCAGTAGGATATGTTGAAAATGAATGAAATGCTGTTAAATCCAAGTCTATTTCTGTTCATAATGTTGTTCTGTTATCATATGCTCTTATGTCCATGGTGACCGTACATATATTTTTTAAATGACAACATTGGTGTTCCCACGATACAATGATGTGCTATCTTTGTCAAAGTGTACCTTTTTAATATTTGTTTACTGATCCATGCTGTTTACTGAGCAAATTTTATTTTAGATTTAAAGCTAATTCCATATTTTCATAGAAATGGTTCAATAGTCATGCTCTCTTTTCATTTCTCTGCTCCAAAATGTATTTTATACAAAACTTTGCATAATAAAGAGAGATTGTATAAGCTTTTGTCATGCACGAGTCATGTTTTGATTTGGTTGCATTGAATGCAAAAGTTCAACAACGTACACAGGAAATGTTGGGTGGTTAATCAGATATTGTTTGGAGGGGGGGGGGGGGGCGTCTATTGAGTTTAGGAAACTTCTGCACACAACGAAATCATAGGTTGAAGAGATGTTTTAAACATACATTAATCAAGATCACATTTTGCAAGTAATTCAATGAGAAATAGGAAAATTTAGGTGCCTATATGTGTTTTCTGAATTGCTTGCTTATCTGTATCTATCATGTGAGATATGACAGCATTTTGATGGTGATTTCCTTGCTTTTTCTTTTGGTAGCCAAATACTGAAATTAATTCTTGTGTACACTTCTCTACGATTTAGTGATGGCCAACATGTGCAGTGTAGTTAATGTCACTTCTGAATTATGCAAATCATTTGCAATTGTTTCCTGCATTTTGTTGTTATTTGCTTTTGTCATGCCGTAAATACTGACTCTCTCTCTCTCTCTCTCTCTGTGTAGCCTTGGCAATATAAAGAACTCAATCTAACCTTCGGATAATCATGCTAGCTTGCAAATCAGTCCTCACCTGCGTTCAGGTTAGCTCTTCCTTCCTTGGTTTATGAATGGGTGTGTATGCATTCTTCCAGATCAGTCATATGCTCTCTTGCAATTTTTCTTTATCTCGTCCATGTTTGCATTTTGTGAAACATGTTAATTAAAGGGTACATGATTGTAGAGAGTTTCAAGTTCAACCCTTAACACAAAAAAGAGTGAGTATACAAAACGTAGTTGAACTTCTTTAGGTCTTCATTTAATATATTAGGATGCAAGAACTATTGAATTTTCGTGTGTGTGTGGATATATACTTACACAATTGATGTGACAAGATGTCTCACTTAATAAAAGGTTAGGATCGTAAGCTCTTCACGGTTTTCTTCGTGAACATTTTTTTTGCCTCTGAGAAGGTGGTTGGAATCAAAGGAACCTTGACGGTGTTTGCTACTTCCCTTAGTCTCATGGTCTCCCATATCTTTTTTGGTTTTTGTTTACCTTCTTTCTCCTTGCCTCCTCCTCCTCCTCCTCCTTATTTGGTTTACCTTTTTTGTAAAACTCTCTCTCTCTCTCTCTCGCGGTTGGGGTGGGAGCTTGATTGAAACCTTTGAAGTGTTCTTCCAATAATTTCTTAATCGTCCCTTGGCTCATAGAAATTAGCTACGTGATTGTGTGAGGCTTTTATTTTTACTAATGCTGTGTTCGAATCCGGATTTATCAAGGGAAAAGCAAAGGAAAAAGAAAAAAGGTAAGGAAACATAGAATAAAAATCCTCTACTTTTCTTTTGCATCACCAAATCCTTAATTCAAACACACCCTAACAGTTCCCAACTTCCTCTTTCTTCCAATTCCCTAGGCCTTCCCAACTGCTTCTCTTGTTTTTTGGCTCATGGTGTTTAGCGTGTCTAATTTTTCCTAACTTTCTACTGTAAGGGACTAATTGCCATGTTCGTAAAGATTGTATTTTGATTGAGTTCCCGTCTGTAGAAGTTTTTTTCAACATATTTTATGGTCAATATACTCAGGTTGTGCTTTCTTTAGTCTATACTTGCTAGAGACATGTTAATCAATTGACTGCTTGAGCAAGGAAACCATCAACAATTGGTATAAGGGATTTTTGTGTGTGTGTGTATTTGTGTTTTAGGTTGATGCTGTAATTTTCCATAATATCAACTCACCTAAGCCTTTCTCCAACTTGGTCATAAGGGGTTTGACAAAGTTTATGCTGGCTCTCGGCTACCATGATGCATTCCTCCTTTATCTAGGCTTAGGACGGGCTGTATGAAAATAAAATATTAAGCACCCATAGGCAGAATTGATATTGTAATTTTATATAATGGAGGATCCAATTTTTTTTTTTTTAAACTTAAAATCATTTCTAGTTTTACTCAGTAACAATGCAGTCTCATTATTCAGTAGGATATTTGTCCTTGTCTCCTTGAAGTGCATCTCCATGAAGTAACCTTCTTAGTAGAATTTTTCTAACGGTATCTACTTCCTTATGTACTCATGTTTTGCAGTTGCTAAATAATTATTCTGAATAAGTTACTTATCTCAGTTATCATTTACTTAACCTTGATATAAAAGTTGAGGGTGTACTTATTCCTGGATGATATTGAATGTATTCAAGTTTGTGTTCTCTTACTTGGAATAAGTTGTGTGAAATCCTAGGAGGTATGTGAAGTGTAAACAAAATCTCCCTTCCCCTCACGCTGTCTAAGACATGCGTTTCTGTTTCTCATGGTTATTGAAGTACTCTATGTATCTTTTTGCTTAAATACTTGGTATCCCTTCTTACTGTCATCTCAAATCTCTGAAAATCTCTATGCCTTCCATGCTAGAAAGCCAAATAATTTCAAGGTTACTGAGGCTGCCCTCCATCCTATGCTTTTCTAGTGTTTTGGTCAGTATAGGATGCCTGATTTAATAGTGATATTTTACTTTAATGGTATAAAGTTCTCTGCCAAGTTTCTAGAAGTCTTGTTTTACCATGCTAAGGCTGCATTAATTGGCTATCAGAAGTTTCGGTACAGTGATTTGTCTTACAAAACAATTAGCAAAGGTTTTGCACGTGAGCTATTTTATAAACTTCGGTGGGGATTGTAATGTCCAAGATATTGAGTCATGTTTTTGTATAAGAAACTAGTTCCTGCTTATTCTGTAGCACTTAAAAGGATAAATTTCAGTTATTTACATCATTACATGAATAATTGGCTATGTGTTCCACTATTTCTCCTTGGTGGATGCTATAATGTCATTGTTTGGTTGGATATTTAATATCTGTGGATAGTAACAAAGGATGTCTTTTTCATTTAAGGGATGGAGTAGGTTCATGGGGTCTATGAATCAGTTCATCCAAACATTTCATAAGGATACTGAGGTAATTATTTAAAAATTATTTCCTCCTGATATATAATTTTTTCTTTTTTTTTGTTTGTTCTTGATATTGACTATATTCATTTACTTGTTCCTAGAGTTGGAAAAGATCAACTGTAGTTTCAATTGAAGCAGAAATAGATTCACAAACTCAAGAACCTCAAAAAGCCTCAGTTCAATACGGAGAATTGAGCAAGAAGTTCAGATGTAGCATTGTTAGACCACCTTATAAACGAAGAGGAAGAGAGAGTTTTTTAAGATTGTGTGAGGACATAAAAACAATCAATCATCCAAATATTCTGAGGCCAGAATTAGTCCTGCTGGAGAAAAATGTACATATTGTACATGAAGATATTCACATATGTATGCTGAAGTATATTGCAGACCATCACGAGGAGTTCTTTGTTGTGCAAGAGAATATATGTTTATATGTTACTCCCCTATTTCAAAAACTCTTCAGGTATGTTATAGAGTTTGTTTTAACTAGATGGTGTCACTTTCTAGTTAATGTCATCTTAAAACAACTTTTTTTTGTGTATGTTTCTAATAGGGAACCCATATTGGCTACCAAAGAGCTCGATGACCATGGCCTAAAAGTTTTTCCCTCAAGATCGAACACATTTGTATATGTTGGAAAGGGGGGTACAATTTCTGTTAAATTGTCTCCATTTCATTCTGATTCTTCAGGTATTATTTTCAATTCACTTAACTTTTATTTTACTTTCTTTCTCTGTTAATGATTTTAATGAGTAGAGAACAATATTTTAGATGCAGATGAATACATCGACAAGGTTGTGGGTACATGTGCAGAAGTCATGGTGTTTGCTTTTAAGGATAAGAACTACGGCAATATTCAAGAGTTGCAGGATCTAATTAAGAAAGCGAAGATAGGGAAGTGGTGGTAAGTAGTAGCTTCTTTTGTAAATATTTATGAGATTAGGGTTTATTAAACTTTAATCTTTGCTAAATATTTATTTGATTACCAATTTAAATTTTATTGTGTTGACCATGTTTTTTTCCTATGCAGGAATGGATTAGAGGATCTTTTTGGTCATCCATTTTTTTGGATATCAGAAAAACATGTAGCGTTTCTAGATAATTGCTACATATATTTAACGCAAACGGTACGTCCAAGCACAAATCCCTTAGCTGGCCAAACAGCCACCACCACCCCTGCTATCCAAACAGCTGCCCTAGTTGTTCAAACGCAAACTCCATCACTTCCATCAGATGGACTCAATTTGTTTGCGTCAGTATTTAAAGACAAATGGGTCAAGCTTCCTAAACCGTGGCATACAGCCAAAATGACATGGTTATCTATGGTTCCAAATCCGCCTTCACATTGGAAAGCACATGGATTAGATGATTTCGAACTTATACGCCTCAACAGAAATTTGTTAGCACAACATAATGAAAAACGACATTACAGTTGTGGGGTATATTTCTAAACTTAAATTTTATTTTTAGATCTGCTTATAGATGTAATTATATCTTACATATTTATATTTTTTTTTTGTGTAAAATGTAGAAACCATGGGGATGTAGGAGAGAATATTTCCTACATCATATGAACTTGAGTTTGAACATTAGTGTGATACTGTATGATGCAGTTCAGGAAATGAAGGAGGAGCTGAAGCAAACAAATTACAAAGGTTTACTCTTTGTTGTGCTTATAATCTCATATAAGTTATTGAAAATATTATTTAATAAAGGCTATATTTAAGTTTCTAATAACTTTTTGTGTATTTTTTGTAGTGGTGGAAACTATCAATTGGAAGGTGGCCGTAGATTCCTTGTTACATTAGTCTTCTAAAAAATTTCTTCTGGCTTGTATTAACCAAATAGTTCTTATTCATGTACTCTTTCGGCTATGTGGATAAGTAAAAATAGTTGTATTTTCTGGTCTTTTAGCTATGTGGATAAGTAAAAATAGTTGTATTTTCTCCCATTAAGCTATATATTATTCTGTGGACTTAGTTTTGTATTTGGGTTTACTTTGGGATTTATAACTTGATAGATTTTACCTCACATATCGAAACAGGCTCTCAGTGTTAATTGCTCACTAGGTGGCAAGCAACAACTAAGTGTTGATAATATATTTCTACTATTTCATGTTGGGTGAATGCGTAGGTTTTTTTCTATGATGTATGGGAATTGCACAATCAGCAGCAGCCAAGTGTTACTGAGCCCATATTGGCTACCACCAAGGTGACAAAAAGAAAGTTGAATGAGGGCAATAATGTTTACGTATTTGAGTGAATGCCGTTCCAAACAAAGTGAAACGTGCGTCTGAACTTGCTGAGGAAATTAAAGAAAAAAGTGGCCCCCTCACCATTTTATTTTGAAGCTTTAAAAATTACATAAGAGATACTATCCTTCCTTCACTCTAAGAGTCCATTCTTTACGTGAACAACAAAAAACAAAACCAAATCAAAGTGTGCAACTCCCACAGACTCCCCCATTGATTAATTTCTATTTACTTCAGGAAGGCAAAACAAATAGTAAAACAATTGACTTTTCTGACTTCATCTAGTTCTAAAATAATCCTACAATTAAAGAGAGTGAATAATTTTTTAAATATATACAATATCAATAAAATCTGATTATTCAATTCGTTGGAATAATCCTCTTGCTTATAAGTATTTAGAACTATGTCATGCCCATATTTGTTTGAATAACCCATCTATTATTAGCTACTTGATTAGCACTTGTTTTAGAAGACCAAAATCGTGCTCAATATTTTAGGATACAACTATAGGACCAAAAAAATTATATATAGAATGATGTAGTTATATGAGTCTTTCATTTTGAAATAATATATTCATGATGACTCTTAATTATAAAAATATTATAGACAAATTATTCTAATGGGAATTTTTATACAAATTTTCTAGAATAATATTTTTCATATTTTTTAGTCAGCCTTGGCTTCTTTTTTTTTTTTTTTTTTTATTTGAGGAAAGGAGGATGGCAACGGGACATATTTGTCTAAATTATACCCCGCCCCTAATAGTAGAACTTCATCTTATACCCCGTCTCAAACTTGTGCCGGGTTAAACCTCTCTACATGCCCACATCCCACTTAATTTAATTGGGGTTCAGGTTAGAACGGTTTGACCCATATAAAATTTTAAAATAAAAATAATATAAATTATACAAACACTAATACAATATATAATTGAAAAAGAAAGAGCTTAAAATCCAACAATAAGAAGCAACATTAAAACCCTGATATTTACTTATATATACAGAATATTTTGTATAATTATATAATCAAATATGATATGAGTATTTAGTAATTTCATAATATAATCAGAGTGGGTTTGGGTTGGTGTGACCTAAACCCTATCTCATCCCATATACGCATCGAGTTTTGTTTTCTTCCTCATACCCCTCTCCTAACACATATGTTCATACTCAAAGCCCTTCCTCTTAGGGGCAGGGTGAAGCAAAGTCCGAGTTTTTCACGTACAATTGCCATCCCTAAGCGAGAGGGAAGGGGAATTTGAAAAGACAAAAATACCTCCAAATCAAGCACACAAAATATATTAAATGATACTTTTATTCGGTTATAAATTTTTTGCCTTGACAAAAGGCAATACTACTCTAACCTAAGATGCATAAATATGGTTACAAATACAAATACGGGAGAATATATTTGTTTGCCGTATTTTTTGAAATGTGAATATACAAATAGCAAAAATACGGCAAACAAATATATTTTTATTAATTATATATAAGAATGCAACAAACAAAATCTACCAAAAATTAGATGAAACAAACTAACATGTTCACAGTTACTGTACAATAACTAATAATATTTCAATACTATTGTGTCTGAAAACATGTCCAACTAGTATGATGTGTTCACCAAAAAAGTATTAAGAAAAATATTAGATATTCTAATTAGCGTGTCAAAAAGTATGTGTGTCCAATACATAAATGCCATCCTAAACGGAGTTTTCGTGCCTAACAGTAGAATTGTCTATATTTTTCATATGTGCAAACTTGAGTTTGAATCATACATAAATATTTGGTACAAGGCAATAGGGGAAGGGAAAGGGGTTGACGAGATTTGAACCCTCATTGAATGAATGGGTCCTAAAGGCCTCATTCACTCTTGAGTCAGAATCATAACCGAATAGAAAATCGTAAAAAAATGACTAAGTTCCGTATTGAAATTCTATTAGAACTTGTGTTGGACATTTGTAAGGCAATTAATGTGCCTTTCAAGCAATTTTCAACATATGCTTGTGTAGTTTTGTTTTTTTTTTTTGTTTTTTTTTTTTGTGGTTTATCAAAAAGAATTATAAAGAGGGTTGAAGTCGAGAAAAGAATTTGAGGGGAGGGGGTTCTGATGTGAACCTCAACCAACACGCATTGAAACCCAACAACAATATCGAAATACTTGCCCAAAAAAACTAAAAGTCAGATTTTGAAAGAAAATCTCGACTCAACACTTACAATTGAAATGCAAACCGAATGTATAGAGTAAGTAACCTTGACCCAATGATTATATGGAATCACGAACCGAAGTTATAAAATTTGAATGCCACAAGAAAGAATCTTTGATAAGTTCACAAGTTTTCTAAAGAACCAATAGAAGAAACACACTCATGTATTTTTTTTTTTTTTTATCTCAATTCCATCTCCTTCATTACAAAGAGTGCATGATATTTATAGAAAATAGTTGAGGAAAAAAAAACTATAAATCAACCTCTAATTGATGGGCAATTAGCCAATCAATTAGCTAAGTCAAAAGATTACTCAAAATACTACAAATCAATTCCTAATTGATGGGCAATCAGCCCCTAATTATTCTTTTATCTTCATTTGGGCCAAGCTTGAAATGTCTCATTTTAGAATCAGTCCAGATCTCATGAATCAACCCACATAATTACTTTTTTGATCTTTTTAGATTTTGCTCTTGTAATAGGTGCAACTAGAACATGTAATAGATCTTTTGATAGTGCTTGTTGATTATCATCAAATTCAAACTCCTAACCTCTCTAATGAAGGTCAGAAGCTTTAGCCAACTGCGCTAGCCCCAATTGGTTGTGTTGGATAGCACAATTATGCTATGATAAAATAATTATGTGTTGAAATATACTTAATACTAGCAATGAACTCGTGCTATGCACGGGAGTGAAAAAGAAAAAATAGTTTAAAATAAACTTTTTACTTAAAATATGTCGGCATTTAGTATTTGTAAAATTTACAAATGTAATGAATGATTTAATAAGATCGAGTGTGTTAGTCTCATAGTAAATTTAATATTTTGAATGTGTATTTTCACATGCATGTGTTATCTATAGTCCTATCAAAATAAAAATAAAATTATGATTAAGAGTATAATATTAGAACAAAATCATTAAAATAGGCCTTTTTATTCTACAATTAAAATACTTGCCTCTTTTAATTAAAGTGATACAAAAAAAATTATTCATAATGGACATAAATTAAGGTCATCAACTTAAGTTTTTCCATAAGGATAGAAAAAAGAAATATTTAAATAGGTTGAATTCTTAAATTTTTGCTTTAAATCTAATAGTTCATTATTTCATTTCGAACCGACCATAAATAAATAGATCTTAATTAAATGGTTGACCTAAAACATAAACATTATAAAAAAGCAGTTAACTATTTAAATTAGAGCGTGTGCGTGTGTGTGTGTGAGTATTTAACGGTCCTAGTATGTCCATAAAGGTTGCATCCTTTTGTGAGTCATACTTGAGTTGATGTAGTAAAAAAAAAAACTATTTAAATTAGGGTCATACATGTCCCAATCATAAATGAATAAGTTTTAATCATATTATTATGTCTAGTTTAGTTTTTTATATATATTTTAAAAATATTATGTCCAAAACTTCCTTTTAGATCGGATAGTAGTAACCTCCTATTATTTAGGCACATGGCGATTTTTGAAATTATTCATGTAAAATGAGTTCATACAAAAAAAGAAACAAAAATAATACATACCTTTAACATACATATATAGATATGTAAATTTTAACATGTAGCTCACTTGGTATATTGTCACATATATTTGTATATTTTATTTGGAAAAAAAAGTAAGAATAAAAGGATAAATAATTTCATTATAGGCTTATTCATTTTTTTTTTCAAAAAAAGTTAACAACATGTGTCCTTCCTATTTTAGAAATTTAAGGAAAGATTTTTAAGAAAGGTTTATAATTAAAGGAAATTTGACAATCTTACTATATCAATTGATTGTTTGTTCTTACAAAATTTAGAAGAAATAAAAAAAGTTAGATAGAATTAATAATAGCACGATACATGTATTTTATATTTTTTAAAATTAAAAATTTGAGGGATAACCTCCTACCAAATATAAAATATTACTTTCGTCCTTCTAAAAAAATAAATTAAATTGATTTGAATACAAAATTCCCATTTCTCAATTAAAGAAAGATCTTTCTAAAATTATAGAAGAATAATTTTAAGAAAATTTAAAATATAATTCTAGTATTATTAAAATTTATGGAAATAAAATTCTAAAATAATATGAGGATTTAACTACATTTTGGTAAAAATTTACTAATCATAAATAAAAGATTAACGTTTCTAATTAGACCAATACTATTATAACACTTGTAATATTAATACTTAAAAAATTAAGAAAATTAGATTGAGTCTTTCAACTCTAAAAACGCAACAATGTATTGTTATAAGGACAAGGATTTCCTCTAACCCAGGTTGGAGGAATTCCTCCTACTCTATATACATGGCAACATACCATTGGCCATGTATTTATATGTATATTTTTATTTGATATCTTTTACACATATAGCAACCTTGTGAATGGTATCTAAAATTTTAGAAGAATTCAAAAAAATTAATAATATAATTTTAATACGTGGCAACACGATATGCTGCCACGCACACATGATAGGAGAAGTTTCTCAGGAAATCCTTGTCCTAAAATTTTAGAAAGCTATGACTGCTATGGGGGAATAGCCCATGGCCCAACTCAGTGGGTGAGACCCAATTTACATGAATTATAGTTGGGCTGCTTGGCGGCCCAAATCAGAGTTAAGGGATGGTCCGGCCTAAGCTGCCGACCTCTTTCCCACCTTGGCCCAAACTGTGAAAGGTGAGCCCAAACCACTAACGGTCTTTGAGCATTAAATGCAGAGTTGACCCGCATTAAATGTGCAAACGGCTCCCCATGCGACGTCGACGTGCACGTCCAATCAGTTGGAATCTTCAGCGGTGATAAGTCAGGCCCTGCAGACAGTCAGTCGGTGGTATGCAATGATTCCTACTTAGCAGGCCATGATGATCTGCTAGTAGGCAAGGAGCGAAACACTCCATCGATCACACTATAAATATCCAAACCCTTGAGTGCTAGGTATGGACAACTAACTCCAAGTATACATAGCTTTTATTCATTCTGAGTCTCGATTAAGCTTGCTAACTTAATCGTCGAAGTGTGATTGGCTCACCAAGGGTCGACCCATTCTAACCTTCTTTTCTTGTAGAGAGTTTGGACTCATCCACCTGGGCTTGAGAGTTCGGCCTAGCCTTCTCGAAAAATCCCACTTACAATTGGCGCCATTTGTGGGAAGGCTTAGAAAAACTATGAGTCTGAACGACCGAAGAGGAAGAAGAGAGAACCACGATGGGAGAAGTAGCAGAGCTTTCTCCAGCAAAGATCGGACTAACTTGGCGCATTGCCAATCTACACCAGTAGATCAGCAACGAGAAAGAACACTAAGGTCGAAAATACGGACACCTGCTGAAAGCCATCAGGAAGCACCGAACGAAATGCAGAGGAATACAAATTATGTCAAAGACAGAAACTTCCACAGAAACCACCACCGGGACCTTGCCCCATTGCCCTCCAGTGGGCGAGTCCCAAGTGAAGACACACTCCGTGCAGCAGAGAGGGAAATTCGGCGGCGCGGCGAAGAAATTGCCTACCTCACCTCCCAAGTTCGGGTCATGAGGGAGGCAATCTCTGGAAGAGATGGGCGTGGGAGAGAAAGGTTCCTTAACCAGGAGCGGATTACTGGCGGCAGGAACAATCCAGCGCCGCGGGTAAGAGGGAGCTACACCTCTAGTACCGGGCGTTGTGACAACAGGCGAAAAGATTAGTAGAGGGGAAGGAGTGAAACCCCGCCAAATGACAAGCAAGTGGAGGGCGATCAACAGAAAAAGGACTGGAATAAATGGTACAATGAGAAACAGAAGGATAGGAAGCAACAAACTAAGGAGCGCACAGCCCACGACCTAGTGAAGAAGGCCTTAGACCAAATCACATCATCGCCATTCATAGAGGAGATTGAGTCCCACCCAATTCCTCAAAAATTCACCCTACCAAAGTTCACTCTATACGACGGGAAGACCGACCCGATTAACCATTGTCGCGCCTCGGTTTTTGGGTGTCCAAGGTCTTTTCGGCTCAGAGACCCTAAAGCACGGAACTCTATCACTAGAACTCGTCCTCCTAGAAGGATAAGTGCGACTAGGTTTGAAAATTGATTTGACTAAGGGCTTTTGAGAAAAATAAGAGTCGCCACCTAACTTGATTAAGGTGAGTTAGGGCACCTAAAACTAAGTGTTAATCTGAAGACTAAACTTAGGGTTTTTGGAAAATGTTTTTGAGAACTCCCTCAAGAGAGGGTTTTTAAAAAAATAGGTTGTTTGGCAACCTTTGGAAAGATTTAAGCCCTTTTGGAAAATAACTCCATTTTGGTCATTTGAAAACAGAATCTATGGTTCAGGGGTTAGTTACGTGTAGGGAAGATATCCTAAGATCATCACCCTACCCCGCCCTTTCGGTACCTACATGTCTAATCACCCTTTGTTCACTCACTAGAATAACTAGTTACCATTGTCCACTTAATATCCACTTTAGAATTTTGAAAGCGAGGTCTAATCATCACTTTTCGGATGGATGATGCATGATGCAAGTTTTTGAAAAAAAGTTTGAAAATAATAAGGGCTTTGAAAGAGTTTGGAATAGGATCTTTGAATTGATTAGAATTTTGAAGGAGGGATTGGAGTTGAAATAAAAGTTATGACCGCACCATTTTAGGTTGCCTACGTATCTCATTTGGCGAGAATCAGGTCATTCGTAGTTCGGGCAAGAGCCCGATGGAGAATAGGCGCATTAGGGCCTTTGGAAGGTTTGAAGACACTTTGGGGTTTTTGAAAAACTTTAAGACACTTGGAGGTCTTTGGAAAAGTTTAAGACACTTTGAGGTCTTTGGAAAAGTTTAAGACACTTGGAAGTCTTTTAAAAAAGTTTAAGACACTTTGAGGTCTTTAGAAAAGTTTAAGACACTGGGAGGTCTTGGAAGTTTTGACTTGAAATTAGATGGTGGAGTGTTTTAAAAATGTTTTTGGATCAACTTAAAGGGATTTTTGAAAAATTGCTTTGGTATGACTCAAGAGAACTTGAAGTATTTTTGAAGTCTTATTTTAAAAACCTTGGAGGCATGTTTTGATGAATTAACTTTCGAAAGTGGTTTTCGGAAATGACCAAGGTTTTGGAATCCTAATATGGACAACCTTAGAGGTTGTTCTTGATTTATCACTTGTCCTTGGAATCCCTAACCATGAGGGGGTTAGGGACACCTTAGGTTTGTGACCTTTTAAAAATATTTTTGGAAATGTCTTGAAGATGGAGTGTAAGAACATTTGAAGAGTTTATGGAGTTGGTTTTTTCGAAATCATGAGAGTAGGAGATTTTGGAAAAATAGGTTATGAGAATGGTTTTCAATTGAGCGATCATTTAGAAAAGGATTCAAGAGTTTGGAACCTTGAAGTGTACTAACTTAGGGTTGGATAACTAGGGTCAAGTTAACCTAGGGTTGGTCAACTAGGGTCAAGTTAAACTAGGGTTAGTCAACTAGGGTCAAGTTAAACTAGGGTTAGTCAACTAGGGTCAAGTTAATCTAAGGTTGGTTAACTAGGGTCAAGTTAACCTAGGGTTGGATAACTAGGGTCAGGTTAATATAGGGTTGGTCAACTAGGGTCAAGTTAACCTAGGGTTGGATAACTAGGGTCAAGTTAACCCAGGGTTGGATAACTAGGGTCAAGTTAACCTAGGGTTGGATAACTAGGGTCAAGTTAACCTAAGATTGGTTAATTAGGGTCAAGTTAACCTAGGGTTGGATAACTAGGGTCAAGTTAACCTAGGGTTAGATTGGAGAATGGTTTTGAAAGTTGTTTTGATGCATTCTTGGAAAGAGTTTTGAAAACAAAACATGATGAGCAATGAACTTTGGTTGGCAATCTTTTTTAAGATCATTTCCATGAAAATTTTAACTCTAGCCAAGAGTATGGTTTACATGGTTGATGATTGGAGACCATTCCAAGGAAAGTTTCCTCATGGCCATTATAACCTTTATCTTGACAAGAGTTGGGGTTTCAAAAATTAACATAGTGATGGCAATTTTTGGAAAATCATTTTTGATGCAAAGATGGAGAGAATGCATTTTTGAAAATCATCTTTTGAGAAAGATTTTGAAAACCACTTTTCAAGGGAACCATTCCATCAAGAGAGGGTTCATATGGCCAAACAAAAGGGAGACCACTCAAGAGAGGGTTCCATGGGGCCATTTTAACCACTAAATTTGAGAGAATGGAAACCTTGAAAATTAGAGAGTTTGAAAGCAACTTTTATACAAGTTGAAATGCAATGATACAAAAGTGTGAATTAGGGGGGTAGTGAGGGATTTTCTAAGGTATGACTCCTAAAGTCTCATCCTAAACTTCAAGGGACTAACTCTTGGAACGATTTTTGAAAGAAATGTAGAGCTTGGAAATGGCATAAAATTAAGAACAATGTAAGTATTGTGGAATATGACAATAAGCATAAATTGAAGCTAAGCACACAAGACATGATCAAAATATCAATATGCAAGGGGTCATGATTCACATACAAGGCTTTTAGGCCGCATCACATAACCAAAGGGCTCCTAGGCCATACCATCTTAAAGTAGGCTAGTGAGAGGTCCCTCTACACTGTAGCTCTCACTTGCTTTCCTCTAGGCATGATCTAAGAGCCCTCTTGGCTCAAGCAAGCAAGAAAGGGGGGTTGAAGATGGGGATTAAAATAGAGAATAGCTTAAGTAGGCTAGGAGGGAGAAGAGAAGAGTGGGGGAGAGCACAAATGTAAAAGGGATACCACCTTTTGCCTTCACTACACTTGTAATCTTCAATGGATGTATTGACTAGAGCTTGAGTGACTTCAAGAGGGCTTGAGAGGCTAGAGTGGAGTGTGTAAGTGTATATGAGGCATTGTATATGGAGTATATAGGCTTGAGAGAGGTAGAATCTAGCCTAAGTGTTGGAGGGGTCGAATATATGTAAGGATTCGAGTTTTTGGAGTAACTTCAGCAGAACTTCGCATCAATTTCGGACTTGGAATATACAAAGGGGGAGGCCTCTATTTATAGGCAATCTGAAACAGGCCTTGCGCATGTGCTACAAGCGCATAGCCAAACTTTGGCCTTGCGTATGTAGGACATGTGCAAGTACTGTTCCATTGCCAGAATGACACGTGGCACCCTATATACTGGTTAAATCTTGACCACTGATCGAAAGTTGGTCGATCTGATCAAAATTTGAACGCATGTAGCATACGTTCCATCACCGGGAAGGTTCGTCCAAATTTTGCCTCGATAATTGGGTCAATCGGGAAGGTTTCGGGGGAATCGGTCGCACTCGGGACATCCTCCCACGGCTTCTGGTGAACTTTCATGTTTTCAAGAAGTTTGAATTATGTTTGGAAGCGTAGGATATCGTCTTAGGAAGTGTGCCAAAAAGGTCACTTTTGCGGAGCATCTGTGATACGCTCCGGGGGTGTTTGAAAGTAGCTGTCTTCGTTTCGTGTGATTGAGGCCTTCGGGAAGCGATCCATTCAATTGGACCATACCGATGGAAAGTACTCTAGAAATACTTTTGGAAATTCCTAGATTTATGCGTTTCTCAAGTCATTTGACGGTGCGTTTTGATTAGGGAATCGGAGAAAAAGTCAACCTTGGTGGAGCGTCTGCGAGACGCTCCAGGGGTTACTGAAAGTTACAGTTTTCGCAGCATACGATGGAGGGCTTCAGGAAGCGATCTACTTGATCGAGTCGTATCGATGGAAAGATCTATGAACGAGCTTTCGAGAATTTCCTGATTTACGCATTTCCCAAGTCAGTTGACGGTGCGTTATAGCCAGGGAATCGGGAGAAGAGACAATTTAGGTGGAGCGTCTGTGAGACGCTCCAGGGAACTTTTATTGAGTCATGTGAGTTTAGTGTTGTAGGGTCTTCCTTGGGTTAAACAAGGGCGTGCGGTGAAACCCTCTGCTCGAAATCCTAAGGCTGGTGCTGTTTCGGGGCATATTTGGGCTTCCAGGAGCAAAACGGTCATTTTAACTAGGGTTGGCTGGCAATGGTTAGGAATGGTTTGGTGGGTTATATTAAGTGTGTAGGGTTGTTCAGGGATAGTTTTGGGAGAGTCTTTTACCATTCTGCAGGATTTGTGCTGTGCTAAAGCGCTCGGGGGCAAAACGGTCATTTTGACTGGAGTGGGCCGGAATAGGACCGAATTTGGACCAAACGGCGTGCGGGGGACGTCTAATGGTTTAACAACATTTTGGAAGGATGGACTTATCGTTTTGAGGGATTTTGATCTTTCCCAAAACGTGCCTGGAGGCCCAAGGGGCAGGTTTAGTCATTTTTCACCGAGTCGGGCTAGTAGGCGCCGGTGTTGACCTAGGTGTTGGTTCGGTCTCAGAAAACTACATGTGCGGTGTTGGTCTCCAAGAACGCCCATTCTTAGAGAGCTACCTGTAGGATGGTGTTGGTTCCTGAGAATGCCTAGTCTTGGAAAGCTACCTGGAAGGGTGGTGTTGGTCTCTGAGAACACCCGGTCTCGAAGAACTACCAAATGATGGACATTCTACATTGGCAGGCTAGTAGGCACCAGAAGTGAATCATCTGAAATTTGATGAGGTGTTGGTCCCCGAGATCCCCCGATCCCGAGGAGCTACTTGAATGACATTGGTTTCCGGGACCGTCCGGTCCGGAAAGCTGCCTGGAATAATGGTGCTTAGGGCTCTAGCGGGTCTTTATAGACCTGAGAAGTGACCAGTTGGTTAGATTGGAGATTGTAAGGCTCATCTTGAACCTGCATGTGTTGTGATGTTGAAAACTGAACCTAGTCGAGCTGGAGATTGCCGAGCAGGCAAAAATGGGGTGCTTACAACCATGTTCGGCATTACAAAAAGCTAATGGTAATATGGTGTGGTGACCAAATATTGATGTGCCAAATCTTTCCCTCCAGTCTAGGAAGTGTGGCCTTACGATGGTTCGACAAGTTGCTGTTTAAATCCGTAACAAGCTGGAGGCAACTTGCCGAGCTGTTCACAGCTCGTTTCATAGCAAACAGCCTGCAGTCGAAGGAGGTTGATTTCTTACTGACCCTAAGGAAAGAAGAAGGGGAAGGATTACGGGCGTACGCACGATGCTACTAGGAGGCTTACAACAAAATTGACGAGTGCAGCGAGCAACTGACTGTGACTCAGTTCAAAATCGGCCTGCCCAGAGAGCATCAGTTGCGGCAGTCCTTGATGAAGAAGCCAGCCCTCACCATACATGAGCTGATGTTGAGAATCGAGCACTATACGCGATTGGATGAAGATATGCCCCAGCCAAGTTCGGCAAGGGTCAGCTACGTGGCCGACAAAACAAACAAGAAGGATGCTAAGAAACCCCAATCAGAAGATACCAACCGGGGAAAAAGGGTGAACGAGGGGGTCTATACAGTCTTTAAGGCCCCCATCTATAAAATCTTGCCCCAGATCCGCGACAAGCCATTTTTCAAGTGGCCACCAAAGCTAGGAAAGGACCTAGCAGCCCAAGATCAGAACAGATTCTGTTCTTACCACCGTGAGAAGTGGCACAAAACGGAGCAATGTTGGCATCTCAAAACCCATTTGGAAGATTTGGCCAAGGCTGGTGTCGCGCCCCGGTTTTTGGGGGTGTCCAAGGTCCTTTCGGCTCGGAGACCCTATAGCACGGAACTCTGTCACTAGAACTTGTCCTCCTCGAAGGACAAGTGCGACTAGGTTTGAAAATTGATTTGACTAAGGGCTTTTTAGAAAAATAGAAGTCGCCACCTAACTTGATAAAGGTGAGTTACGGCACTTAAAACTAAACGTTAATCCGAAGATTAAACTTAGAGTTTTTGAAAATGGTTTTGAAAACTCCCTCACGAGAGGGCTTTTAAGAAAATAGGTTGTTTGGCAACCTTTTGAAATGTTTAAACCCTTTTTGAAAATAACTCCATTTTGGTCTTTTGAAAACAGAAATCTATGGTTCGGGAGTTGGTTACATGTAGGGAAGATATCCTATGATCATCACCCTACCCCGCCCTTTCGGTACCTACATGTTTAATCACCCTTTTGCTCACTCACTAGAATAATCGGTTACCATTGTCCACTTAATATCCACTTTAGAATTTTGAAAACGGGGTTTAGTCATCACTTTTCGGATGGATGATACATGATACAAGTTTTTGGAAAAAGTTTGAAAATAATGAGGGCTTTGAAAGAGTTTGGAATAGAAACTTTGAATTGATTGGAATTTTTAAAAAAGGGATTGGGGTTAAAATAAAAGTTATGACCGCACCATTTTAGGTTGCCTACGTATCTCATTTGTCGAGAATCAGGTCATTCGTAGTTCAGGCAAGAGCTTGATGGAAAATAAGCGCATTAAAGCCTTTGGAAGGTTTAAAGACACTTTGGGTCTTTGAAAAAGTTTAAGACACTTTGAGGTCTTTGGAAAAGTTTAAGACACTTTGAGGTCTTTGAAAAAGTTTAAGACACTTTGGAGTCTTTGAAATCGAAGACCCTTTGTGGTCTTGGAGGTCTTGACTTGAAATTGAATGGTAGAGTGTTTCTTGAAAATGTTTTTGGATCAACTTGAGGGAGTTTTGAAAAAATGATTTGGCATGTCTCAAGAGAACTTGAAAGTGTTTTTGAAGTCTTGTTTTGAAAACCTTTGAGGCATGTTTTGATGAATTAGTTATTGAAAGTGGTTTTTGAAAATGGCTAAGGGTTTGGAATCCTAATATGGACAACTTTAGAGGTTGTTCTTGATTTATCACTTGTCCTTGGAATCCCTAACCATGAGAGGACTAGGGACACCTTAGGTTTGTGACCTTTTGAAAACGTCTTTGGAAATGCCTTGAAGATGGAATGTAAGAACATTAGAAGAGTTTATGGAGTTGGGTTTTTGAAATCATGAGAGTGGGAAGTTTTGGAAAAATAGGTTTTGAGGATAATTTGAAAGTTTGAATGGTCATTTAAAAAAAGGGTTCAAGAGTTGGAACCTTGAAGTATACTAACCTAGGTTGGGTTGGCCTAGGGTTAGGGGTGACCTAACGTTATCTAACTTGGGTTAGGTTAGGTTAACCTAGGGTTAAGATGACCTAAAGGTTAACTAATTAGAGTTAAGCTAACCTAAGGTGAGTCAACTAGGGTCAAGTTAACCTAGAGTTGGTTTGGAAAATGATTTTGAAAGTTGGTTTGATGCACTCTTGGAAGGAGTCTTGGAAAACAAAACATGTTCTGCAATGGACTTTGGTGGACAACCTTAAATTTTGACTCTAGACAAGAGTATGGTTTATATGGTTGGTAATTGGAGACCATTCCAAGGAAGGTTTCTTCACGGCCATTATAACCTTTATCTTGACAAGAGTAGGCGTTTCAAAAATCAACATAATGATGGCAATTTTTGAGAGATCATTTTTTATGCAAAGATGGAGAGAATGCATTTTTTGAATGTCATCTTTTGAGAAGGATTTTGAAGACCATTTTTTAGGGGAAACATTTCATCAAGAGAGGGTTCATATGGCCAACAAAAGGGAGACCACTCAAGAGAGGGTTCTATGGGGCCATTCTAACCACTACACTTGAAAGAATGGAAATATTGAAAATTGGAGAAATGGAAAGCAACCTTTATACAAGTTAAAATGCAATGATGTCAAAATGAAAGTTAGGGGATTAGTAGGAGGTCTTCTAAGGCATAATTTCTAAAATCTCATCCTAAACTTCAAGGGGCCAACTCTTGGAACAATTTTTGAGAGAAATATAGAACTTGGAAATGACATAAAATTAAGAGCAATGTAAGTATGGTGGAATATGACAATAAGCATAAAATGAAGCCAATCACACAAGACATGATCAAAATAGTAATATGCAAGGAGTCATGATTCACATACAAGGCTTTTAGGCTATACCACATAAACAAGGGGCTCCTAGGCCATACCATCTTAAAGTAGGCTAGTGAGAGGTACCCCTACACGGTGGCTCTCACTTGCTTTCCTTTAGGCATGATCTAAGAGCCCTCTTGGCTCAATCATGCAAGAAAAGGGGGGTTGAAGATGGGAATTAAAATAGAGAATAGCCTAAGTAGCTAGGAGGGAGAAGAGAAAAGTGGGGGAGAGCAAAAATGTAAAAGGGATACCACCTTTTGCCTTCACTACACTTGTAATCTTCAATGGATATCTTGATTGGAGCTTGAGTGACTTCAAGAAGGCTTGAGAGGCTACAGTGGAGTGTGTAAGTGTGTATGAGGTATTGTATATAGAGTATATAGGCTTGAGAGAGGTAGAATCTAGCCTAAGTGTTGGAGGGGTGGAATATATGTAAGAACTCGAGTTTCTGGAATGATTTCAGCAGAACTTCGTATCAATTTCGGACCTAGAATATGCAAAGGGGGAGGCCTCTATTTATAGGCAATCTGGAACAGGCCTTGCGCATGTAGGACATGCGCAGGTACTATTCTATTATCAGAATGACACGTGGTACCCCATGTACTGGTTAAATCTCGACCGTCGATCTGATCAAAATTTGAGTGCATGTAGCATACGCTCCATCATGGGGAAGGTTCGTCCAAACTTTGCTTCGATAATTGAGTCAATCAGGAAGGTTTCGGGGGAATCGATCGCACTCAGGACATCCTCCCAAGGCTTCTGGCGAACTTTCATGTTTTTCAGGAAGCTTGAATTATATTTGGAAGCGTGGGATATCGTCTTGGGAAGTGTGCCAAAAAGGTCACTTTTGCGGAGCGTCTATGATACGCTCTGGGGGTGTTTGAAAGTGGCTGTTTTCGTTTCGTGTGATCGGGGCCTTCGGGAAGCGATCCTTTTGATCGGACTGTACCGATAGAAAGTACTCTGGAATTACTTTCGGAAATTTCCAGATTTACGCATTTCTCAGGTCGTTTGACGGTGCGTTTTGATTAGGGAATCGGGGAAAAAATCAACCTTGGCGAAGCGTCTGCGAGACGCTCCAGGGGTTGCTGAAAGTTACAGTTTTCGCACCGTACGATGGAGGGCCTTAGGAAGTGATCTACTCGATCGAGCCGTATCGATGGAAAGATCTATGAACGAGCTTTCGAGAATTCCCTGATTTACGCATTTCTCAAGTCAGTTGACAGTGCGTTATAACCAGGGAATCAGCGGAAGAGACAATTTAGGCGTAGCGTCTACGAGACGCTCCAGGGAACTTTTATCGAGCCATTTGAGTTTAGCATCGTAGGGTCTTGGGTTAAACAAAGGCGTGTGGTGAAACCTCCGCTCGAAATCCTAAGGTCGGTGCTGTTTCGGGGCATTTTTGGGCTTCTAGGGGCAAAACGGTCATCTCAACCGGAGTTGGCTAGAAATGGTCAGGAATGGTTTGGTAGGTCGTGTTAAGTGTGCAAGGCTGTTTAGGGATGGTTTTGAGAGAGTCTTTTACCGTTCAACAGGGTTTGTGCCGTGCCGTGCCGAAGCGCTCGGGGGCAAAACGGTCATTTTAACCAGAGTGGGCCGGAATAGGACCGGATTTGGACCAAATCGCGTGCAGGGGACACCTAATGGTTTAACAACATTTTAGAAGGATGGACTTATCGTTTTGAGGGATTTTGAACTTTCCCAAAACGTGCCTGGACGCCCAATGAGTAGGTTTGGTCATTTTTCACCGACTCGGGCTAGCAGGCGCCGGTGTTAGCCTAGGTGTTGGTTCCTGAGACCGCCCAGTCTCGGAAAACTACCTGTGCAGTGTTGGTCTCTAAGAACGCTTGTTCTTAGGGAACTACCTGTAGGGTGGTGTTGGTTCTTGAGAACGCCTGGTCCTAGAAAGCTACCTGGAAGGGTGGTATTGGTCTCTGAGAACGCCCAGTCTCGGAGAACTACCAAATGACGGACATTCTACGTTGGCGGGCTAGCAGGTGCCAGAAGTGAATCGTCTGGAATTTTTGATGAGGTGTTGGTCCCCGAGATCGCTCGATCCCGGGAAGCTACCTGGATGGCGTTGGTTTCCAGGACTGCCCGGTTCAGAAAACTGCCCAGAATGATGGTGCTTATGGCTCCGGTGGGTCCTTGTGGGCCTGTGAAGTGACCAGCTGGTTGGAGTGGAGATTGTAAGGCTTATCTTGAACCTACATGTGTTGTGATGTCGGAAATCGATCCCGGTCGGGCCGGAGATTGCCAAGCGGGCAAAAATGGGGTGCTTACAGCTGGCCATCTCGACCAATTCATTGATTGGGAAAAGACGAAGAGCGAAGCTGAGCAACCGCGGGTGGAAGACACAGCCCAGAAGGAGATAGAGGTGAGACCGGTCTGAGTAATCAATGTGTTGCACGGTTCGGTTGAGTTAGGAACCATCGACCCACATAGATACCGAGCCGAGATACAAAAGGCTGCACACTTAAGGGAAGTAATGCAGATACAACCACTGAGCGAGAAAGTCAAGGTCGACAAATGCCATACGTCTATTACCTTCACTGATGAAGATCTCATGGGGGTATAGACTCCACATAATGACGCCTTGGTTATAATACCAAGAATGGCGAACTGTGACGTGAAAAGATTGCTCATTGACCAAGGAAGTTCATCCAAAGTCATGTATTACAGCCTGTTCAAGAAACTGGAACTCAAGGAGTCCGACCTCTAGCCATCACTCAACCCACTGGTCAGATTCAGCTTAGATCCAGTTTGGCCCATGGGGAAGGTAACAGTTCCAGTAACTGCCGGTGGAATCACATTGCAAACAGAATTCCTAGTAGTCAACGTGCCCTCCCCCTACAATGCCATCATGGGACGAACCTGGTTATACCTCATGAAGGCCATTCCTTCTTCCTACCATCAACTGATCAGATTTTTAACACTTGGTGGAGTGGGGGAGATAAAGGGAGACCAAGTAGCCACCAAACAGTGCTTCCTAATAGTGTGCACAACTAAGCAAGGGCTGAAAAGGTGCAAATGATGGAGCTGCACGAAGACACCCCAACCATCGACGATGTGGGACAAACACCTGAGAACAAAGCTGTGGAGGAACTAAAGAAGATATACATTGATTGGCAGGATGATAAATACTTCGTCATCGGCGCATCTTTGACCAAAAGGGAGGAACAATCTTTGATAGAGTTGCTCATAAGTTACCTGGAAGTGTTTGCATGGACCCCCTATGACATGCCGGGGATTGATGCCAATATTGCCTGTCATCGGCTTAATGTTGACCCAAAGTGCTGACCTGTGGTCCAAAAAGGGAGAAGGGCGGCAACCCAGCATGTGGACGCTGTCATTGAGGAAACAGAGAAGCTTTTGGAAGCTGGGACAATTTGGGAAATCAACTACCCGAGCTAGCTCTCAAACACAGTGGTGGTAAAAAAGAAGGACGGTAAATGGAGGGTCTGTGTGGACTTCACTGATCTCAACAAAGCATGCCCTAAGGACCCATTCCCACTACCTAAAATCGACCAGCTCGTGGACGCAACAACTAGCTTTGGAAGGATGAGTTCCTGAGATGCTTATCGGGGATACCACCAAATTCCACTCCACCTTGATTATCAAGAGAAGATGACCTTCATCACTCCAAGGGGTATCTTTTGCTACAAGGTTATGCCCTTTGGTCTAAAGAACGCTGGGGTCACATACCAACGGTTGGTCACCAAGATATTTAAAAAGCAGCTCAGCAGTATCGTCGAGGTTTACATCGACGATATGATAGTGAAAAGAAAACTCAACAACTCTCATCTAGGGGGTCTAAACAAGGTACTCCGCATCGTAAGAGAGTATAAAATGAGGCTGAATGCTTCAAAATGCGTCTTCGGAGTCGGCTCGGGCAAATTTCTGGGGTTCTTGGTCACACATCGGGGCATTGAAGTGGATTCGCGATAGATCAGTGCGATCCAGAGCGTTCACGCTCCAAAGAATGCCAAGGAGGTACAAAAACTAACTGGAATGGCCGCAGCACTCAACAGGTTCATCAACCGATCATTAGACAGATGCAGACCATTCTTCCAACTTCTCAAGAAACGAGAACAGTTCAAATAGACTCCAGAATGTGACTTAGCCCTCAGTGATCTGAAGAAATACTTAACCCAACCACCCTTGCTTTCCACCCCACTCTGGCATAAGGAACTCTTCCTTTACCTTGCAGTGTCGGAGCATGCAATCAGTGTCATTTTACTCAGGCAACAAGATCGACAGTAGTTGCCTGTCTACTATGTCACAAAACACTTCTCGAAGCAGAGAGCGGGTATTTACCCCTCGAAAAATTAGCGCTCGCACTGGTAGTAGCATCCCGCAAGTTGATGCATTACTTCCGGGCTCACACCATCAACGTCCTCACGGACCACCAGCTCAAACCTCTTCTCAGAAGGGCCGACTTCTCTAGAAGGATGGCAAAATGAGCCGTGGAATTAGGGGAGTTTGATATCAAGTTCTAACCCAGATCGGCCGTGAAAGGGCAAGTTCTTGCAGATTTCGTTGTCGAGTTCTCCGTTGAATTGCCACCAGAGGCCGACCAAACACAAGTTCCTACCCAACCACATGAAGACCTCCCTCTGGATCTTTGGGAAAAAACTGATCATTGGCAACTCTACGTCGATGGAGCTTCCAATGATCGGGGGGCAGGATTGGACATAGTGCTTATTATACCAGACAGTCTAACCATCGAACAAGCTATCAAGCTCGAGTTCACTGCCTCCAACAACAAGTCTGAATATGAGGCCTTGCTCGCCATAATATGCCAAGCTATCAAACTCGGAATTCCTGAGATCGTCATTTATTCAGACTCCCTGCTTGTTATCAACCAGCTCACGGGAGAATACGCAGTAAAGAATGATAAAATGATGCAGTACCTAGCTAAAGCCAAGGAACTGCTCGGCCAATTCGATAGTTACAAGCTTCGACAGATCAGCCGGGATAACAACTCATATGCAGATGCTCTGGCAACATTAGCAACAGCCCTGAACTCGGGGTCAAGAGGAACAATTACTGTGGAAACCCTGGCCAAGCCAAGTATCTTTCATGAGAAAAAGCAAGCCCTGGCTGTAGAACAGTTGGGACCATTCTGGATGGACCCAATTATCTCTTACCTTGATAAAGACGAACTGCTAGAGGACAAGAATGAAGCTCGGCGAATCAAACACTCAGCTCTCAGATATTGGTTGTCACCAAGTAAGGAGCTTTACAAACGTTCCTTCACGGGTCCATACTTGCACTGCGTCCATTTAGACAAAGTGCAAGGCATCCTGTTCGAAATCCATGAAGGAATATGTGGAAGCCATGTCGGCGGAAGATTGGTAGTGCACCGAGCTATCTCACAAGGATACTGGTGGCCCTACATGCAGAAAGATGCAGTCCAGTACGTCCTAAAGTGTAACAAGTGTCAGAGGTACTCTCCCATCATCCACCAGTTAGCTGAAGATCTCGCAACCATTACCAGTCCGTGGCCTTTCACTCAGTGGGGACTGGACATAGTCGGACCTTTGCCCCAAGCTCTGGGCAATAAAAGGTTCCTCATCGTGGCGACTGACTACTTCACTAAATGGGTAGAGGCGGAGCTTTTGTCAACCATCAGAGAGGTCAACGCTAAAAGGTTCGCATGGCAAAGCATAGTGACAAGGTTCGGGGTCCCTCGCGCCATTGTTTCGGATAACGGCGCCCAGTTCGATGGCAACATGTTCAAACATTTTGTGAAAGGCTTGGGATAAAAAATTATTACTTAACACCAGTCTATCCTCAAAGCAATGGGCAGGCCGAGATTTTGAACAAAACCATGCTTAACGGAATTAAAAAGCGACCGGAAAAGGCCAAAGGGAAGTGAACGGAGGAGCTACCTAGTGTTCTGTGGTCCTATAGAACAACCCCAAGGAGGTCTACCGGCCAAACCTCGTTCTCTCTGGCATACGAGGTGAAAGCAGTCATACCTTTGGAGGTAGGGCTACCAACTATCAAATCGGCAGCCTTCAACGCAGGGCTCAATGACCAGACGGTGGCAAAGGATTTGGATCTCGCTAAAGAAAAAAAGGAAAGTTGCCTTGATCAGACTTACTGAATATTAGCGACAGTTAAGACGCTCCTACAACAAACGGGTTCGTCCGAGAAACTTTGCTCCAGGCGACCTAGTCTTACGAAAAGTACTGGGGGCAACTAAGAACGCAGCAAAGGAAAAACTTGGCCCTAACTGGGAGGGCCCCTACAGAGTGACATCCCAGGTCGGCCTTGGCGCATACCAGTTGGAGACTGTTAAAGAGGAAAGACAGTTGCCTCGACCCTGGAATGCAAACAACTTGAAGAAATTCTACCAGTAGTATAGAGTCCCATATGATGTAACAACTCAACAAATGTGTAAAGATTTTATAAGATTAATGAAAAATGAAGTTGTTCAAACAAATCTACTCTGAGCACTCTAGGAATCCACAAAGTGTAAAAACTTGGTCCTGTCCAAGTTGGACAGGTCGGCCAAAGAAGCCCACAAAAACCAAGTGTAAAAACTTGGTCATGTCCAAGTTGAACAGGTCGGCTAAAGAAGGCCACGAAAACCAAGTGTAAAAACTTGGTCCTACCCAAGTTGGACAGGTCGGCCAAAAAAAGCCACAAAAACCAAGTGTAAAAACTTGTCCTGTCCAAGTTAGACAGGTCAGCCAAAGAAGGAAATCTTACAACGTAATAAGACATGAAATATAAACAATTAAGCAGATTCGGGAGCGAATAGTGCCAAGATAAGAGATAAAACAGACTTTTCATTAAGAGTGAGGAGTGATTGGTTACAAAAACATGTTCAAAAGAAGGAAAAGCTACAATCGTTAGCCAACTTCTCCCCTGGCTGCATAGATGTCTCTGCCGAACAACCTGCGGGCCCTTCTGCAATCTTGGACTGTTCGACAACAGCTTTCTCCTTCTCAGCCTTCTCCTTTTCGCTGGCGGCCTCCAGAGCAAGTTGTAGTTGATACTTGTCGTTGGCGACCACCTTATTTGGGTCAACAATGCCGTCTTAGTATCAAAGTAATCCGGGTATAAACGCCAAATATCAGCGGACTTGTCCACTTTAGCGACATAAAGGGCACCGCTCCAGCCTTGTCGAAATATGTCGCGACTCAGATCCGCCATCTCAGTGGCCAGATAATTGGCCCCCTTGTCTTCACCTCTCTACAATATCTCCTTCTCATCGGCCTTCAGCTTGGCCACCTCGGTTTAAAGTGCCTCAACCTCCACATTGGCCTTGTACAGATCCACGGACTGCACATCGAATTTCTTTTGGAGGTCGGTCACCTCCCTATCTCTGTTTTCATAATTCGCATTCATCAACATAAGTTCGGCAGATGCCTGTTCGGTCTGCTTCTTAGAAGTGATATGTTCTTTGTTGGCTTCGATCCACTCCACCTTTAAGCGGCCGTGTTCTTCTACGAGTTCGTGGTGCCCCTCGGCAAGTTTCTGAAAGCGGGTCATCGCCTCCAAGGAATTCAGGCAACCCTGTACCAAAAGGCAAAGTTTGTGTTAAAACAAGTTTTCTGAAAAATCTCTAAACTAATTGAAAGGCAATGCCGACTTACTAGCAGTGAATCTTGGAAGGCACCCATGAAGACGGTTGCGTCATTTGCCTCGCCCAACTTGGCCATATCCTTTTTCTGAAGAACACTTTTCATAACGCCGAAAGCTACTTCGGCCTGGTTGATCATCGAATCTGTCGTCATTAGAGGTTGGCCTAAAATATCAGGCATTATGGTTACAGCCTCGTCTACCTCCTCCACTATGCCCTTTTCTCTTGGCTTCTTGGGTGCTGAGGGTGGCGCGGTAACCTCTGGGGCCCTTTTCTTTTGCTGCCGAGTCTCCGGCCTCTTTTGAACAACAGTGGTTTCCTCCACAGGTGCGGTCACCAGTTCAGCAAATGGAGGATCGGCAGAAGTCGTGGCGGCCATTTTCAGCGGCTTACCAGCAGTAGCAAACATCCTCTCCCTCAAACTCATATTGTCTTATTCATCGAGAGATGGGGTAGACTCCTGGGTTCTGACTGGAATTCTAACTCGGCGGTCTGGGATTGTAAGTGGTGATGAACTCGACGCCGAATTGTTTGACTTTGCTCGGGCTTCACGTTGTTCTTCGACAACAAGCTCTGATGGAGGAGAAACTGCAACTGTCACCCAAATAGGGGCACGGGCCCTTTCGTCAGCTACGCCGACGAGAATCTCTTCGAAATGTCCCTCAGCACCTTCCTTCACCAATCTTGCGAGGACACTCTGTGGGACACCCGTATTAGCGGTGAAGGTTAAGTACCGAAGCAGGTAGGCGAGCAAGACGTGGGCAGTCCGAGCAACGTGCCTCAGTCTACCCTCACCTAGAAAGTCTAAAACTCTGTTCAAGTCGGCAAAGTTCACAAGCTAGTCCCGTGCTTTCGACCGCTTCTCCTTCTTTTCTGCAAAAATGCCACAATCAGATTTAGATCCATATCAGAAATTAGGAGACACACGGAATAAGAGGTCGGCATCAAACCTATTTCAAGGGGAACTGTAGAGCATCGGAATGCCAGCCTTTCCTTCTCAGGAACGTTGCCGAACTCCCAGGGCCCAGTTACCCACACCCTAACGTCATCAACGCCCTTCCCGGAGGAAGGCAGACATTTCACTAACTCTCTGGACTTGTCTACAGCCCGGAGGTAAACTTTGGAACTACCCCCGACCTTACAAAGCGAATAGCAGTAATCCAGTTCGGCGAGCCCCAAGTTCACACCCAGGCGCCGATTAATTTCAAACATATCAAAGATGATCCTATAAACGTTCGACGACAACTGGGAGGGCGACACCTTACTTTTTACTATAAATTTATGAAGAAGATGATGAAGGGGAAACCTAAGCCCCCCTTCTATGATTGCAATTATCGGAAACGGCACCCTTTTTTCGGTCTCACCCATGCGGTGGTCCTCGGGATCGACTAGCTCTAAGCCAATCTCATCTGGGATGTCGAACTTAGCTCTAAAAGCGGCAATGGCCGCCGGACCATCTAGCATTCTTCGAAGACGAGATGCCATTAGGGGACAACCGTCAAAGCATAGGAAGAGAAACAAAGAGAAGAGCGAGAGATATGTGGGCTTGAAGAACACTTACAGTGGTGGGTGTCGAGACAGGCGACGCTCACGCTAGACAGAAAAACGAAGAAAAACCAAGTGCCGTCCACCGAATAGGACATCACTCTTTTATATAATCAAAGCCATCGGTTGGTGCGCGGGAAAACGACAGCAATCATGACGTTATATCGAAATGTCGCATCGGCCGTCGATTTGATGGCACCCCATCAATGAATCTTTTAATATCCCCACCATCCGCGTGGCCGGGTGACCATTACAAGCCTTCGCCGTTTGGGAAGTCAAAACGACACAAAGGCTGGGGGCAATTGTGGGGGAATAGCCCACGGCCCAACCCAGCGGGTGAGGCCCAATTTACATGAATTATAATTGGGCTGCTTGGCGGCCCAAATCAGAGCTAAGGGACAGTCTGGACCAAGCTACCGACCTCCTTCCCACCTTGGCCCAAACTGCGAAAGGGGAGCCCAAATCGCTAGTGGTCTTCGAGCATTAAATGCGAAATTGACCCACATTAAATGCTTGAGCAGCTCCCCACGCGACGTCGACGTGCACGTCTGGTCAGCCAGAATCCTCAGCGGCGGTAAGTCAGGCCTTGCACTCGGTCAGTCGGTGGTATGCAATGATGCCTACCCAGCAGACCATGATGATCTGCTAGTAGGTAAAGAGCGAAACACTCCATCGATCACACTATAAATATCCGAACCCTCGAGTGCCAGGTATGGACAACTAATTCCAAGTATACATAGCTTTTGTTCATTTTGAGTCTCGATTAAGCTTGCTAACTTAATCGTCGGAGTGTGATCGGCCCACCAAAGGTTGACCTATTTTAACCTTCTTTTTTTGCAGAGAGTTTGGACTCATCCACGTGGGCTTGAGAATTCGGCCTAGCTTTCCAGAAAAATCCCATTTACAACTGCATTGATAGGTTTTACCAAAAATAAAATCATATAATCATATAAAAGGAATAAATTAAAAAAATTTATTTCTAAACAATCAAAGTTGCAAAATTCAAAAATTAAGTTTCTTAACCAATCAAAATGCAATATGTGTTATTATAATATTAAAAAAAAGTTATAAATTTGTTAAAATTGGATTGAAATTTTGAAGAGCAAAGACCTCACATCATTCTGCTATAATATATGGTATTAGCAGTGAACCTGTGCTATGCACGAAACGTAGAGAATAAATTTAAAATTTTTAAATAAAATAAAATAATTAATATTATGTCCTTAAACTTTATATTATTAATATGAGTTTTACTAAACAATAAATTATACTTATAACTTAAAGCTAAAAATTTATTCAAATCAATGCATCTATATAATAAAAAAAATCTTCTCAAAATAGTTGTAACATTCACCATCAAGCTTACCAAAAAATATCAAATTACATTAGACTCACATGATTAAAATAATTGAAATATTTTTTGTTTCTTTATTATTTAAAGCATACTTTAAAGTTTTGTTCTATTTTGATTAATGTTTTTAAAAATATAATATTCTAAATGTATTAAAAGTAAAAATTAAAAATAAAAAAAATTAAAAGTCCTTTCATATTAACCTATGCAGAATTAAAAAAATTTGTTTATGGGTCCATTTCGATTATTGAGGTTATACAACTCAATCACTCTTAAACAATTAAAATATATAAATTATAAGTTATTTGAGAAAAAATTTATATAATAAATTAAGTTTCATTTGAGCTTGACAAAATTTTGATTTATTTTTGTTATTGCTTTTAAGTATATTTAAAGAGATGTGATCGATGAGTATTTATAATCAAATGAAAAATTTATCAATAATAAGAGATTTATATAAATAACAAAAGAATAAATAATACATGATTAATAATTTTGTGACACTTGTACTTCTTATAATAGAAATTTAAAATTATTTTTTATTTTCATTAAAATTTTTGTGAATGAGCATATTTTTGAAGGAATTTTGATAAACTTGTCATATTGATTAAGGTCAAAACAAAAAGAAATATAAAGTAAGGCCAATAAGTTGAAAAGGTGAATCAAGATTTTTAACTTAAAAAAAATCATAATCGATTGTTATAGTATATAATATAAATAGATGACTATAACAATTTTAAGAAATTAAGATTGAAGAATGAAATTTCAGAGATTATTTATTTCATTTGTAAATTGCATTTTTAACTAATCATTGAAGCCACAAGATTCAACATTTTGGAATAGGGACATAAAATTAAAAAATTAAAAAAAAAAGTTAAATGTTTCAATTTCAATGGTCTCATAACTAATTACAATAGTATATCCTATAGATTTATTTTTATTTGTCTTTTTAAAAATAAAAATTAAAAAGATTTGAATAGAAAATTCTAAAGTTTTGAATATAAGCAAGAACTTTAAAAAGTATAACAGAAGAATTTAAGGAAATTCAAAATAATAATCCTAATATTATTTTTAAATTTAAGGAGGAGATTTCTAAAATTATAAAAGAGGGATTTAAGAAAATTTAAATAACACTTCTTAGTTAAAAAAAAAAAAAACTTATAGAATAACAATTATTACTTAAAGCTGAAAAATTATCCAAATCTATGCATCTATATCCTAAAAAATTATTCTCAAAATAATTGTAACATTCACCACCAAGCTTACTAAAAAATATCAAATTACATTAGAGTCACATTATTAAAATACTTGAAATACTTATTATTTTTTTTATATTTATAACATACTTCAAAGTTTTAATTTATTTTGATTAAATGTTTTTTTAAAGTAGAATGTTCTAACGGTATTAAATGTATAAAAAAATAATAAAAAAAAATTAAAAGTCCCTTCATATTAACCTAGGAAAAATTTTTAAAAAAATTGTTTTTTTTGGGTTTATTTCGATTATTAAGGTTATACAACTCAATCACTGTTAAATAATTAAAAATATATAAATTATACTTTAATTGAGAAAAATTATATAATAAATTAAGTTTCATTGGAGCTTGCCAAAATATTGATTTATTTTTGTTATTGCTTTTAAGCATATTTAAAGAGATGTGATTGATTGAGTATTTACAGCCAAATGACAAATTTACTAATAATAAGAGATTTCTATAAATAACAAAAATAAATAAATGATACATGATTAATACTTTTGTGACATGTGTACTTCCTATGATAGAAATTTAAAATTACATTTTATTTTGATTAAAATTTTTATGAAGGAGCAATTTGAAGGAATTTGGATGAACTTGTCATACTGATTAAGAGTCCAAACAAATATATATATATATATATGTATAAAGTAAGACCGGTAAGTTAGAAAGTTAGGTCAAAATTTTTAACTTTAAGAACATCATAACCAATTGTTACAATATATAATATTGTTTGATGGTTATAACATTTCTAAGAAATTGATATTGAAGAATGAAAATTTAGAGATTATTTATTTCATTTGTAAATGATTTTTTAACTAATCATTGAAGCCGTAAGAATGGACATTTAGGAATAGGGATATAAAATTAAAAAACTAAAAGATAAAGTTAAATGTTTCAACTTCAGTGGTCTCATAGCCAATTGCAATAATATATTTGCTATAGATTTATTTTTATTTGTCTTTCTAAAAATAAAAATTATAAGGATTTGAATATGAAATTCTAAAATTTTAAATCTAAGCAAGAACTTTTCAAAGAATTTAAGAAAATTCAAAATAATAATCTTAATGTTATTTTTAAATTTAAGGAGAAGCTTTCTAAAATTATAGAAGAGGGATTTAAGAAAATTGAAAATAAGAAATCTAAGTTTTTTAAAAATTAAGAAAAAAATTTCCAAAATTATAAAAGATAGGCAAAGTTTTCCAGAGTAACGTAAGATTACCAAAGTTTAAGTAAAGATTTACTAATTATTGTGGAAAGTAAAAGTTTCTATAATTTATAATTAGACCAATGCTATTATGACACATGTAAAATTAATTATTTAAAAATTTAAAAAACTAAAAAAATTAGATTGAGTCTTTCAACCTCAAAGAACTCCGATCATTCTGCTATAATATATAGTATAGATAGACAGATAGATATAAATTGGTAATCTATTAGTATGTTTATTAAAAAATGTGTTTTTTTATAACATATAATATTTATGGCTATAAATTTAAAAAGGCATGGCAAAACCTAATAATATGGAAAACATGTACTAACGATAGAAACGACACATTGGTGGAAATCAATAGAGCCATCGAATAAATTCACAGTTTCTGTTTACCGGCTGACATGGCATCTAATGTAGTTAAGCCACGTCAATTTGTTTTAATTTTCACTTAAAACTAACAAAAGAATAATAAAAATAAAAAAGACAGCCTCTCTCTCAGTGCTCCCGTTAAACACTGCAGAAGGTTGAATGCATCTTTTCGGTTGATATACAATCAACCGGAATAAAAATTGTTGAAAGAGGCGGAAGAAACGTAGAAGTCCTCAACATCGGGGGAAGAAGCGGGTTTGGGATTGTCATGTGCAGTGATTTTGAAGAATAAGAATTATGCAGTGAAAAAATTTGATAGATTATTTTTAGGTTTTTGTTATCTTAGAATTATCCAAGGATGCAAGTGTGTTCAAGAATCAATAAGAAATACCATTAATGTAATCCTTTTCCTTACAATTAGCCACTTTAAGTATATGTATCTATGCTACTTTACTATATATATATATATATATATTTGATTTTATGTATATTAAGAAAAGTGAACGTGGGTTCTTCTACATAAATTTGTATATACATCTATAATATATATTACAACAGAATGTGGTTAAGTCATTGAGTTTGAAAGTCATGGTTCTTTTTTCTCAAAATTTTAAATTTAAAAAATTACCAAAATACACATGTTATGAGCCCATTGTTCATCTAATTTATATGATAATATTTTTTTCAAATTATCATATTTTAATATGAAAACTTTTGAAGTCATTCAAGATAATATCTATACATAAACTTTCGAACAAAGATAAGCAATAGCCTTTCTGCTCTCTAGGCAAGATTTGACTTGGTTGGGTCTTGCAAACGTGAATAAGGGGTTGAGCAAAAAAGTCCAACCCTTCTCATGATAAGTCATTGATAGTTTGTAGTGTTTAATTATTATTTTAATATTAAAAAAATACAATTAATAGCTTCAATTGGAGAGAGAAGTGTGTGGTTGATTATTGTTTGAAATATCTCAATAATTTTGCTTTTACAAGTTGCTATGATTTTGGCCATTTCAATTCCGTAGAGTGGGAATAGTGCTTAAATAAATGAAAATGCACTTGACTTTTAGTACTGCTTCTCTTTTTGGGCTCCTTAGAAACATCACGTGGATCCCAAAACTACGCTACTGGAGAGCTCATCGCAATGAGTTTTTGGAGTTCTTTTGATTTGGTTTGGGCTCTCGATCCAATAGAATATCTTTACTGTTTGACTGGTGGATTGATTTATGTTTAATGAACTTTTTTTAGTTTTGATTCTCTTGCTACTAAATAACATCTTAAAAGAGACGTCTAAAAGTATCATATAATAAACATTTAGCATAGAAATTTCTAATGAAATTAGAGCAACGTGTGCAGGTTTGTAGGATTTTGGTTTCCTTGAATTGGATAGAACCACATAATCCACTATTAATGTCGATAATTATAGGTCACTTTAATTAAGCCTTTGATCCTAGAAGAAATATTTATTAACTTTGTCTCAAACTTTGCGACCATAAATTACGGGTGTAGCTCATGTTGCTTCTTTTGTAAGCTACTAAGTCTAATTTGAGTTAAATTAGTTAAAACATTGCTCAACATGTATACTATACCTTGCTTTTACTTGCAAAATAAAAAAGAAAAACAAACCAAAGCATAAAGAATGCCTAAAATTACCCCTCACAACTCCATTAATTGGTTGAGCAATTCCATTCTAACTCCTAAAATCTATATAATTGCAATATTTTTTGCCCATTGTTAAAATCTCTCTAATTCCACATATCATATGGAATATCTCACCAAGATCTCATATTTAAAGTGATTGGTTATTTCCTATTTGTATGTATCTATAAAGGTATCTATATGTCTATCAAATATACCTTAATTTCGTAATAGAACTATTCCAATTTTTATAAAATTATCAAATTCCCGATTCTTTCTCTATATAAATAATTTTTCAGTTTATCCAAACATACTTTTGTTATTATCAAAACATTTATAATTCTGCAAAATATTTCAAATAATTTCTATTTTTTTTGTTGAATTTCTCAAATTATTCCAAAAAATTATGACAAAACATCTTACGGATCCCGTGCAAAGTTACTTTCATATATTTGTGTAATCCAAATATATAAACTTGCTTACAATTTATTACCAAAATTTACTAGGGTAAGGTTACTCTCTCAATTTATATTACAATTACAAGTCTTATGAATTCCGTGCATTGCACGGGTCAACACTAGTATATTATAGCATAATATTGTTAGGTTATTAATTTTGAAAGTCTTGATTTATTTTTCTCAAATTTTTAAATTTAAAAAATTACTAAAATATACATGTTATGAACCCATTGGTCATCTAATTTATATAATAATAATTTTTTCAAATTGTCATATTTTAATATGGAAACTTTCGAAGTCATTCAAGGTAATATTTGATATCTATATATAAATATGTTATTATTGATTCTTTAAAGTCCACATGGTAATTGAATATATACTCTTTTTAAAATTCTTAAAAAATAGTGTCTTTTTAAAACATTCGCTCTTCCTCCAAATTTGATTTTTGGTTGAATTTATGTGCATGTATATCTAAGCTTTTTGATGGATTATATTTACTCAAATCTTATAATTTGTTTAATAAAGGGACTTAGTAAACTTTTTTAATGAGTTAACCGAGCTTTTGATATGTTAGTTTCAAAACTATTATTTTGCTAAAACAAATCTTTCAAAAGTATTATAATGATAAAAGGTAATCTACACTATATATTATAAAAAATTATTGTTAGGTCCTTGAGCTTAAAAGTCTTGGTTCTTTTTTTTCAAATTTTTGAATTTAAAAAATTACTAAAATACACATGTCATGAACCCATTGGTCATTTAATTTATATGATAATATTTTTCAAATTGTCATCCTTTAATATGAAACTTTCAAAGTCATTCAGGACAATATTTAATAGTTATATAGAAATATGTTATTATTGATTCTTCAAAGTCCATATGGTAATTGAATTTATTCTCTTTTTAAAGTTTCCAAAAAATGGCATTTTTGCAAAACATTCTAGCTTACTTAAAATTTAATTTTAGGTTGAATTTATGTACGTGTATATTTAAACTTGTTGATAAATTTTATTTACTCAAATCTTATAATTTGTTAAATAAAGTAATGAGTTAATCCAATTTTTTTATATGTTAGTTTCAAAACTATTATTTGGATCCAAAAAGAAAAAAACTTTCAAAACTATTATAATGATAAAAGGTAATAAAATATATGCACAAGTCAAGTGACTTACTAATCTCAGATCTTTAGACATTACTTTTGGTGTAATGGATCTTATTTATATAGAATCAAAAGAAGCTAACATTTTTTTTATTTATCTAATTTTACAAATGATATGATTTAAGTATGGAATCGGAAGATTTATCCATTTTTATTTTAACTATGGAGACTTATTTAATATGTTTCATGATTAATTGGTCTTAATAGTGAAGTACATTAATATTATTTATTTATTTAAAATATTATTTTGAGAAAGTGATAGAGCACATATGTAAGGTCACAAATTTAAATGGATAATAATTTTATATTTCACATTGAGCAAAGTTAATTTAAGAAATGACATTAACCATGAAATATATAATGATTGTCTATCTTCAACCTTTATATAATCTTTGTTTTTTTTCTTTTTTTTCTTTTCTACTATGAATATGGCCTAACAAACTTGATTTTCAAACTTATAACAAACATATTTTTTGCAATGGAAATAGATATATTTAAAATATAACTCATCATAATAATTATATACAAACTATTTTTATATATTTTTTTAGGGTTATATGGCATAAAGAAAATATGTTCAACATATTTAATTCATTTAGGATGATATTTTAAACTCATATGATCCTATAAAAAAAAATCTATGTTATAATATCTCTAATTCTGTGCATAGCACGAATTTAGTGCTAGTATATTTATATGTATCAACAACTACCGACTTAGAAAATAGTTCCGCTATCGCATTCCAACGCCAGAGAAAGGAAGAGAATGAAATAGGAAAGACAAAGAAGAAGGTGGGAGTGAAACCTAATCAACTGTGCAAAAAGATTTTTCTTATTTTTTTTTATATATATTTTAATTATTTTATTCGACTCTTAGGACTAGTTTGGTATAACTTTTTTTATTTTGCTTTTTTACCTTATAATAACAAAAGTTAGAATTTTACCTGCTTTTTTACTTTTAAAAGGATAAAAAAAATAAAAAAGTTTCAAAATTTTAGCTTTTTAAAAATAAAAAAAAATCAAACAAAAAAAGTTCAAAAAAACCTAACCAAACGAGCCTTAATTGTGAAAGAGTTTTCTTCTTTCAGCCAACAACGCTCGCTACGCCAATTGCACCACGTCAAAAAGCGGCTATGAAAATATGATGGAATTAACCGTGCACCGTAGCATTACTCTACATTGGCCAATTCAGAATTGACAATAATGGGTTGAATGGGAAAACAATGCTTCATTTGTTTATGAATAAAATATATTTTGCATCCTTATATTTTACATTGAATTTTATTTTATAATTTGTATTTTTAATTATAATAATTAAGCCTCTCTATTTTTAATTTGTTGCAATGTCACTATTTTGTAAGCTTTTGTTTATACAGTTAAGGACTAAAAGCTCTGTGTGTCTCATGTGGTCATTTTTTAGAACAAAAATATATTTTCACACTAATTGATATTATTTTACTCCAATCATTTAATTCTTAACCTCTCTTAAGTAATTTCACACCACTCTCTCTAAATTTTTACAATCATTCTATGTATAAAATAAAATTAAGATTACAAAATACTTAAAAATCATTTTAAGTAAGGGAAGGTTAAAACTGTTTGAGTGCCCAAATAATATGAGAATTACATTATCACCCTAAAAAAAGGGGTGCCCATGAGTTTTAACAATCTATTGCACTAACAAAAAGTTAAGAAAGAGTGATATGAGTAATTTATAGTACAGTAGTAAATTAGATAGCAACACTGGGCATTCAGCTAGGATTTGGATGGTTAGTCCACTTTGTAGGTTGGAATTAGGTCGTCATATTTAAAAGCATGTATTAAAGGTCGTCTTGTCTATAAAATTTATAAATAGGGTTTGTATCTTTCTTTTTGCATACAAAGAAATAAATAATTTTCTCTTTCGGTTTGAAGAATCTTTTTTGTTTTTTTTTTGTTCTGTTTTGGTTTGAGTCGTTTGACCAAAATGAGAAAAAAAAAGTTTATCAGGTCTGTTATAAACTAAATGAATTTGAAGTAAGCAAAACATAATATGTAATAAAATGAGTTTTTCTGGAACTGTCAAATAATAATTAAATAGTTCTTCTGAAACTGTGGGAATAGATCTTTTTGATCACCCAAGTATGTATTACTTTCATAAAACGAAATATAATAATTCAATAATTTTTCTGGAACTAATGAGGTAGATCTTCTTGATCACCCAAGCATGTATTGCTTTCATAAGACAAAATATAAAGATAATAAAAATGTAAATAATTTACCTACACTCTTTACCTTTTCCTTCCTTCTCTTTTCTTCTTCTTCTTTCTCTTTCTTTTCTTTCTCTCTCTCTCTCTCTCTCTCTCTCTCTCTCTCTCTCTCTCTCTCTTTCTCTCTTTCTCTCTCTCTCTCTCTCTCTCTCTCTCTCTCTCTCTCTCTCTCTCTATATATATCTCTCTCTCTCCTTCTTTATCTTTCTTTCTATTTTTTGCTCACAACATGCCGCTGCTATATATATAGGCAGAATTTGAGGCAGCTCATCTATCCTAATGTGAGCCATGACCTCTCAATACTCCCCCTTGGATGATCGCAATACAGTAGGATATGTTACAACTGCCTCATTAAAACCTTACTAGAAAAACTCAATAGGAAAAAACCTTAGCGAAGAAAAAAGAGTACAGTGATATTAGGTAACCTTACTTAGTATGGGTGCGTTACCATTGCCTCGTTAAAATCTTGCCAGGAAAAACCCTGTGGGAAAAACCATTGGCAAAGGGAAAAGAATACAGTACGCGACTCCCCCTCATTCACACATCTGGTATGAAGTTGAAGTTGATAGTTTTAATTGTTTACAGCTTTAAGACGATGCATGCCCATGTTGTGTACCAATTTATCAAATGTTGCAGTTGAGAGTGCTTTAGTAAATAAGTCTACCAAGTTGTCACTTGAACGTATCTGTTGGACATCAATATCATCGTTTTTCTAGAGTTCATGTGCATAAAAGAATTTTGGTGATATATGTTTGGTTCTGTCACCTTTGATGTAGTCTCCCTTAATTTGTGCAATACATGCTGCATTATCTTCATATAATATTGTTGAGATATCTTTGATCGAGGATAGTTCGCAATTATCTTGAATATGTTGGATCATTGCTTTCAACCAAATGCATTTTCGACTTGCTTCATGAATTGCGATGATCTCAAAATTATTTGAAAAAGTTACAGTTAATGTCTGCTTCACAGATCGCCAAGATGTAGCAGTGTTACCATAGGTAAATACATACCCGGTATGTGATCGTGCTTTATGTGGATTAGATAGCTAACCAGCATCTGCATAGCCAACTAACTCTGATTCTGGTCCCTTTGAATAGAACAAACCCAGATCTGTTGTTCCTCAAAGGTAACAGAATATGTGCTTCACCCCTTTCCAATGTCTCTGAGTTGGTGCAAAACTATATTTTGCTAATAAATTTACAGAAAATGCAATATCGGTTCTTGTGCAATTTGCAAGATACATAAGAGATCCAATAGCACTGAGATATGATACTTCAGGACCAAGGAGTTCTTCACCATCTTCTTGAGGGCGAAAAGGATCCTTTTGTACATCTAGTGATCAGACAATCATGGGGGAACTCAATAGATGAGCTTTATCCATATAAAATCGATTCAGAACCTTTTCTATATATGTGGATTGATAGGCGAGAATTCCATTTGATAAATGCTCAATTTGTAATCCAAGACAAAATTTAGTTTTTGTAAGATCTTTCATTTCAAACTCCTTCTTTAAATAACGAGCATATATTGTCAGTTCTTCGGAAGTTCCAACAAGATTCAGATCATCGACATAGACTGTAATAATAGCAAATCTAGATTCTGATTTTTTAATAAAAACCCATGGACAAATTGTATTATTCACATATCCATTTTTCAATAGATATTCACTAAGACGGTTGTGTTACATGCGTCCAGATTGTTTTAACCTATACAACGATCATTGAAGCTTAATAGAATATAAGCTTTTAGATGAAATATGTGCTTCGGGCATTTGAAATCCTTCAGGAATTTTCATATATTTATCATTATCTAATTTATCATACAAGTAGGCTGTCACGATGTCCATCAGACGCATATTCAGTCCTTCTAAGATTGACAAACTAATTAAGAATCTGAACGTAATAGCATCCACTACAGGAGAGTATGTCTCATCATAATCAATACCAGGTCTCTGCGAGAAATCTTGTGCTACTAGTCGCGCTTTATATCTCACGATTTCATTTTTCTCATTTCGTTTTCGCATGAATACCCATTTGTATCTAACCGGTTTTACATCTTCTAGTGTTTGGACTACAGGTCCAAATACTTTGCACTGTGCTAATGAGTTTAATTTTGTCTTAATAACTTCTTTCCATTTTGGCTAATCACTTCTATGTTGACATTCGTCAATTGTCTGTGGTTCATTCTCTGCATTACTTCTTGTAATTGCAAGAGCCACTTTAAATGAAAATATGTTATCGACAATAATTTTATTTCTATTCCATTTTTCTCCTATATGCACATAACTTATTGAGATCTCATTACTTTCCTCTGCAGGAGATATCTTTTCAGGAGGTTTCTCTTTTGGGAATTCTTATACAGTAGTTCCTTCTTCTAGAGGTTTAGATATTGTGGGTTCTTCAGGAACTATGTCTTTTGCACCAATAGGTCTCCCACGCTTCATGCGTGCTTGAAATTCATTTGCTGCTATATTAACAGATTGTTCTACAGGGACATCAATACGTGCTGGGGTATTAGCAGTTGGTATATATGATTTTGTTATCTTCTTGGTGTTAGTAAACACATCAGGTAATTGATTTGCAATCGTCTGTAAATAAATAATCCTGTGAACTTCTGATTCACATTGATTTGTTTGAGGATCAAGATGAGATACCGTGGAAGCATTCTAAGTAATCTCATGTTGTTTTTCCAATTGCGTTTTATCTCCCCCTAATGGTGGGAAAAGTGTCTCATCAAAATGACAATCCGCAAAACGTGTAGTGAATACATTCCCTGTTAAATGTTCAAGATATCTAATAATAGATGGAGAATCAAAACCAATATACATCCCAAGTCGACGTTGGGGACCCATCTTAGTATGTTATGGTGGTGCAATTGGTACATAGATAGCACAACCAAAAATCCTTAGATGTGAAATATTTAGTTGTTGATAAAAAACAAGTTGTAATGGTGAATATTTGTGGTAAGCAGTGAGTCAGATATGGACTAATGATGCAGCATGCAATATTGCATGTCCCCAAGTAGAAATAGGTAATTTTGTTTTCATAAGTAAAGGTCGAGCTATAAGCTGAAGGCGTTTGATAAAAGATTCAGCTAGACTATTTTGTGTGTGTGTATGTGCAATGGGATGTTCAACATCAATTCCTATAAACATAAAATAATCATCAAAAGCTTGAGATGTAAACTCACCAGCATTATCCAGTTATATCGACTTAATCGCGTAATCTGAAAACTGTGTTTGTAATATGATAATTTGAGCAAGAAGCCTAGCAAATGTAACATTACGAGTAGAAAGCAAACAAACATGTGACCATTGAGTGGATGTATCTGTTAAAACCATAAAATAACAAAATGGTCCACATGGTTGGTGTATCGGCCCACATATATCCTCCTGAATTCTTTGTAAAAAGGTTAGGGATTCAACTATTACTTTTGACGGGGATGTTCTCACAATTAATTTTTCTTGTGAACAATTGGGACATGTATAATCACTCAACAAAAGAATCTTCTAGTTCTTTAGCGGATGCCCATGAGAGTTTTCACTTATTCGACGCATCATTGTTGATCCTGAATGACTAAGACGATCGTGCCAAAATATAAAATTCTTTGGGTCAAAACACTTCTGGTGCATCACTCCAGGTGATCCCAAAATTCTTATAGTTGTATAATATAATCCAGAAGGGAAGGTAGCAAGTTTTTCTAATATCTGTTTCTGGCATGAAACAATAGAAGTAATGTAAAGATATTCTTTATTATCTTTATTTGTTATCTCTATATGATATTCATTACTACGTATATCTTTAAAATTGAGTAAATTCCTTGTAGCTCTTGTTGAATACATAACATCATTAATATAGAGTTTTGTTCCTTTTGGCAACAATATATTGGCTCTTTCGGAACCTTCAATTAATTTTGTACTGCCAGATATTGTCTTAACGTTATTTTCAGTTAACGTTAAGCGAACAAAATATTTTTTCTTTCGAAGAATTATACGAGTTGTTGCACTTTCTACTAAACATATATCTCCATCGTTCATCTTGAAAGCTGTTAATACTTTAGTAGATTCCATATTTCTATACAAAATATGAAATTACTTATTTGATAAGAAAATGAAAACATTTATATAACAGAAATATGCTTAGAAAAATATTACACAAGATAACAATAAACTTAAAATGACAAGAATATAAACTAGTTGGTGTGGACATTGCTATCACCAATTAAGTGATCTATTTTTCCATCAGGATTTTCAAAGAAAATTACATTCACTTCAACGAATGACATAAAATTGGTCAAATATATTAGCTAATCATAACATTCGATTTAGTGAGCTACACCATGCTGAATCCATACCATTTACTTATCACTTCTAGCATACCTTCATCAGGAAGATTTATTTTACATCATTTTCATTGTGGACGTATTTGAATAATAAAACTTGTACTCATTCTTTTATTTGGCAATACTATACTATATCCTTGTCATTACAACTTCAAGTGCACTCAATCATTGCCTTACAACTTCAGATGCATTCAACCATAATCTTGCAATTCCAAATGTATTTATTGATTATCTTGCAACTCCAGGTACATTAAATAAGCCTTGTGAAAAATTACAGTCTTCTGGCACTTGTATTTTTCAAACATTCAATGATGACACAATGGTAAACCAAATTAGGTAGCGCTCATAACAAACATAGTTAAATAATAACAGCAACATAAATTAAAGCAGTAGCAGGCAGCAAGCCGCCCTTATAAAGTAACAATAATTAAATAAACTGCATGCAAGCCTTAATAAATATTTTATAGGAGCGTTTGATTTCTTTCATTGTATTTCAAAAATCATTACTTCTTGAATGATCTAAAGATAAAATATTTAAAGCAACACACATAATACAATCTAACAATTATCGGTGAATAATCTTGTAAAAACCTCTACCGAACATATTAATGTTAGGTGGGTATTATAATAAATGACAACTAACAAAACAGTGAAAAGTATTACCGTACTATTGATTATATATTGTTTATTATATATTATTATGCAATTACTATTCATCACTGTTCATGAATAGTAAAATGAATAGTAGAGTTCATCCGATCTATATATATATATATAGTATCACTATTTTTGTCTCCATTACAACTTTCAATCTAGACATCAAAATATAGTCAAGTCACATGTTTATGAAAATAAATTGAAGTAAGGATTCTAGATTTATAAATATCATAGGCAAAACATGTAAAATCTCAGAGAAATAAAGCAATAAAGTGTTGAAATAAATACTATTCATTTTAACAGTTGAATTACTGTTTATACTATTAATACGAATTGAGTGAATAGTAAAAAAGCCAAAATGAAGATAAATGACACATAAAACGAAAGAAGAACACAAAGCACTTAAAGCATCATGCTGATAACATGTTATAAACTAAATGAATTTGAAGCAAACAAAACCCAGTATATAATAAAACGAGTTCTTTTGGAATTGTCAAATAATAATTAAATAGTTCTTCTGGAACTATATGGATAGATCTTTTTAATCACCCAAGCATGTATTACTTTCATAAAACGAAATATAATAATTCAATAGTTCTTCTAGAACTAAGGGAGTAGATCTTCTTGATCACCCGCATGTATTGCTTTCATAAGACAAAATGTAAAGATAATAAAAATGTAAATAATTTACCTACACTCTTTGCCTTTTCTTTCTTCTCTTTTCTTCTTCTTCTTTCTCTTCTTTTCTCTCTCTCTCTCTCTCTTCTGTTTCTCTCTCTCGCTTTTTTCTCTTTCTTCTCTCTCTTTTCTATGTCTCTCTCTCTCCTTTTTGCTCTTTCTTTCTCACAATATGTCGCTACTATATATATAGGCAGAATTTGAGACGGCTCATCCATCCTGAGGTGAGCCATAACCTCACAACATCAAAGTCTTTTTTTTTAATATTTTTGCGCCTCGACCGGGGCAATTTTGTCATTTACAACCTGCTTCGAGAAAATTAAAGAAAAGAAACGACAAAAGGAAGGGACCATTTTAAAACTTTTTTCTTTCGTTATTTAATTCTACATATAAGAAAATGAAAAAAAATAAAAATAAAAAAGGAAAAAAAAATCTTACGGTCTGTTTGGAAGTGCTGCCAGTTTTTATTTTTTTATTGTATGTTTCTGTTTTCTGTTTTTATTTTTTTGTTTTTTATGGTCTAATGATAGGATTTACAAGTTACCGTTCTACTAAAAATACTATATCAAATAAAAAAAAAAAAAATACATTTAAATATTTTTTTGTTATATTTTAATTTTTAAAAAAAACCAAACAAACCCTTATTTTCTTCCGCTTTCCTTTCATTTTCTTTTAAAACCAAAAAAATCATTCCCTTACTTCCACTTCCCTTCCGCAAATTGCAGACAGGTTGTTAGTCTTAAATTGCTGGTAGTAGCTCCGTCGGAGACTGAATGATGAACGGCGAAGGCCGAAGGCGAGGAGACCGTAGCGATTCAAGAATCTCCAAGAAGCAGAAGCTCATCCTCACTGGCGAAGAGCAAATCGAGTCCAAGCTCGACTTGAATCTCTTCTTCGAAGGCGGCAAACGCCTTGGTAGATCACATTCGCATCCGCGAGTCACTCCACTGTCTCCTCGCAATTGCACATCATTTTTCTTCCATTCATCTCTAAACTATAACAAATACCCCCTAACTCCGTAATCGCATTCATTACAAGTGAGAATCACAGTTTTGGTGCTCTATGTTGCAGTCATCTTGGGAGGATCAGGAAACCCACAAGGTCTATATTATGTTGATCTTTATTTTAGGTAAATGAATGAGTTACTCCTGAATTTAGTTTTTGTTGTTTCTCAGTATTGATTTAGCAAATTCTAATTGTTTTTTCAAATTTCATTTCAGGATGGTTCTACTTTTAAGTTGAAGTACAAGTTCCGGCCATATTTTTATGCAGCCGGGAAGGTATGTAAATATTTGTCTGCTTTGGCAAAGTTTTAGTGTCTGGAGTTAATTTTCTTAAATGCAGCTTCCATGATGCTGGTAATTTTGTAGAATAAAACAGAAATGGACGTTGAGGTGCATTTGAGAAGAAGTTATGAAAGTCGGATTGCTGATGTAGAAATTGTAGAGAAAGAGGACCTTGATTACGTAAGCCGGGCTATTATTTTGATGTCCTTTGAGGCCTACCTTTATATTTGAGCTATCCATAATATAGAAATTGTCAATTATTCTTTGTTGATAATATCCATAATATAACTCGAAGTTGAGCAATTGATGTTACAAATTGTTAAACGATCACTAATTTTTATACATGGGGAAGAAGTGAGAATTGTCAGTATATGGTTGTTGGGGCTTGAAAGATATTCGTCAACAATGTCATTCAAACATTAGAAGGTGGCATGGTGCTTGGCGAATTTGGAGCTTCATTTTGAGCTGTTATTTTCTGATTGAACATGGATCATTGAAATGGAGTTTACTTACGAAGCAAACAATATGCTAAACATCTTTACCACGTATTGGCTTTAGTTGCTTGAAAAGTGGATTAATTTGTCAAACCATAAAATTTTATTGGGTGATTGTGAGGGCTTGGAGTCAAACCAAGGGAGTATAAGAGTTTATACCTATTCTTTTTTATTCATGTCTGATTTATCCTAGGTAAGCAGAATTGCTGATTGAAGTTGCACTGTTGATTAAAGTTTTATTGTTTAAATTGGTCAGAATTCTTGGCTATATCCATGAAAGAATCAATTGCTTGAGGTGGGTAAAGTTTTGTTTAGCAGATTGATCAACTGTCCCTTGTAAGTTCACATTGTTATTCACAAGTTCTTCACAGAAAGGTTTGGAAACCAGACATTCTTCTAACTTACATGGCATTGGATGCTGTGTGGTAATGCTATATCTTTAGTTTCACTTTCTTCCAAGACAACTTTATCATATCTTTTGAAAAATTCATGCTTCTACTTCAATGTTATTTGTATCTAGTTGAACTAAATGTACCAAAGGTAGTAGCACCATTCATGAATTTATGTGGCCTGATGCTGGAAATAAGGTATCAACTAGCGATGATTGAGACAGATTTATACAAATTAGATGGGTTTAGACATGTTGGCCTTCGAGAGGTTCCCACAACCATATTTTCAAAGTATTGAAATTATGGAGGCTTCTTGTCATGTTGCCTTAATCAAAGAGGCTAAATGAAGAAAAAATCTATAATTTTTTGCTGTCTAGTGACCATAGTTTGGGAATTTTTTTGGATATGTTTGAATAAGTTTGGTGGACTGAGTGTGGATAGGGCCGATATATAACTCAAAAATGAAAAATATTTGTGTAGCCAACACTAGTAGTGGGAATTAAAGACTTGTCGCTGCAACATTTTGAAAAACTTGTTGCAAGATTGGATTATATGGAATGGAAATGTGTTAATTTGGCTATAGATGATAAATGCAAGAGAGTTCTTTGCTTAATGCTAATTGCTAACACTGTTACATAAAAAATAGTTGATTGAACTATTTTCTTCTTGTACTTGTCTTGTTCTTCAAAAAAAATTGATTGCATGTTCCTCGATAGCATAGCAGTGGCACTGATCAAATAATTGTTTGCTTCTCCTGGATAATCCAATAGTTTTTTTCCCATAATGTGTATAATTGATATCAAGTAACCCCTGAGCGTGTTGAACTTTCTATGTTTTCTCCCTGAGACCATATTTTGATTGCTTTATATGCTGATGACAGAAAAACATACTCTAATTGTACAACGTTTCATTATGTAAAACCAGACATTGTAGCGCGCAGTCATAACCATGAAAACAACTCAGCACATGTGTTTGACACTCAAACAACAGAACATGGCATTATGCATGGAGGAAGTGAAAAGAATTGCTGCAGCACACGTTCCAGTGATTGCAACTATTATTTTTGAAGTGCATAAAGTGGTGTACTTTTTTTTTTTTTGTTATTTATTTTTACCATAACGCATAGCTAGAAACTTGACCCAATGTCAAGGGATTTTCCAAGGCATATAGATTACATAATTAAAAGTCACAAACTCAATGTTCCCTTATCAAAGCGTGAATGCTAATATATAAACCATTAAAGATGCTTTCAACGAGATATAACTGTAGAAGCGCAAGTTAACATTAATAAATAAATGGGGTAATTACAACAACACAGTTTGAACTATAAGCCAGTATCACTAAACCCTTCTAAATTACATCCCCTTGAACTATCAATTTGTGTTCACAATGTGGTTGGAGTTTGGGTGAAAAAGGCACGGGTCCCCAGAAGAAGGGGGCACTTTCTCTTTGAGTTTCATCACCTTGAAAGCTTGCTCAAATGGGGGTCAAAGCCTGGCTGTCGGCTATGGTGTAGTTGCTTCTAGATTATCCTCTTGTACTAACTTGTACACATGATAACCTTCCGTGGAACCTCTCCTAGGACAAACTACCTCTATGTAATACTGTGGAAGGAATTTCAGAAAGGCCTTTGGAGTTTTGACCTTTTTTTTTCTGTGTCTCAATTAAGGAGGGAATATACATCATCTATTAGTTAGAAATGCAACTAGCCCCCATTCATCTTGTGGTACAGAGCTAGAATTTGTTTGGAC